>JBBYHO010518930.1:0-18666 GCA_038382025.1 Adansonia gregorii | reverse complement strand
TTAGTATAGATAATTTTGGAAATTGGGCCTTGAGTTGAGTGTAAGCCCAAAATGGGAAAACCCCAGTTCTTCGTCATACATTTATGCCACTCTTTTTGATCATTTTCAACACATTGATTAGCAAAATAATTAGGGGTAGGTAGAGAAGGGTCCCTTACCTTTCATGTCATATCATCTCTCTCGTGTGACATTGATTTTCATTCCATCTCTCTTTTTGCTTTGATACTTTCCATTTTGATAGCAATGCAACACCAAAAAAGAGTGTGAGCCCCCATAAAATTTCCCACCCATTCCCCTAATTCTCAAACTTTAGTAGTAAACAAAATCATTAATTCAATCATTCACTCTTCGTAACAATTTTAAACCCTTTAGCTCCTTCATTAGGTAATCATTAATAATAATAATAAAAAAAACCAACTCATAATGTGAAGGGAAAAGGATGTTTGGACTTCGTCGAGAATTGGTGAGTTAAGGGGGGCTGTCCAAGCAACGTATGTAAGATTTGTCAAGTACGGAAATTTAAAAAAAAATTGTTAGAGGTTGAGTTTCATGACATTTTTTGACCCCTAAATCAATTTAAAGAATTTTTATAAAAGATAGAAGAAATGTGAAGGAGAATGCTGCAACTGACTGCGTACATGAGTTGAGTTGGAATAAATTTAGACTTTGAATGTTAAAATCGATTTATTTTTTTTAAATTTATTTTTTAAATTTAATATATTTTTATAATTTTTTAAATATTAAATGAAATTTTAAAACTGAATGAATAATTTAATTTTTAAACAATTTTAATTAAACCATGTAAAAAGTTTACTTAATTTGTATATTTACTCTTTTATATTTAATGGTCGAACGAAGTATGGTAGACGAAAGTGTGAAGTGAAATAAAGGGGTCACATGCCCGGCCTGCATGTAGAGAACAGTACGTAACGGACTTTCTATTCCTCTCTTTATCCTATGCACCCTCAGTTCTTATCCTACGCACCAAAACCAAGCCCGAAAGAAAACTTTTGCTATCATTGAAAACCAAACAATGGTGGGCCCATCCAGCCATTCATTCAAGTGATCGGGTGCGACTGTTGATGCACGTGTGGGCTGTGGTGCTCCTTTCTTTTCTTTTTTTTTTTTTTTCTCTTTCTTTTCCCGGTTTTCCCTCTCTTTTTCTCCTCTCTAAGTTGCTTCATGGGTTTGGAAGGCTCAATTTTTGCGGCCTCCCATACGTGCATCTCACTTTAGAAATTCTTTTATTGTTATCGCCTCAACTCTCTTGTCTCAGACCTTAGATTGTTGTCAAACAAAATAGAATAAAGGAAGAAGAGCAATGATAAAAAAATTACATTAAATTGATTGATTCAATCAAAAATAAAAAATTTATTCACTTTAATACTTATAAAATATTAAAAGTTATTTGATAAATTTAAAATTCAAAGAACATATTATCTATAATTATTATAATATAATTAATTAATCATAATTTTAAAATATGTTAGACCAATGAGAATAATTCAATAAAAAATTATTTTTATTTTTATTTTTTAAATGATAAATTTTGAATTTATTACTCTTTAAATTTATATCAAAACTGTACCACAAATATATGTTTTTATTAATAATATTTATTTAAAATTAAAAGTATTTTAAAAGTATTTTAAATCTTTTATAAAATGAATTGATTGATTTGACCTCCGACAAATGTTCTTACCCTTTTGATCCATTGGCAAGTTTATTTGTCTAAATACCAGCTTCAGTTTTAGTATTTTTAATATAAAAGATATTATTCTTATATTGGAATTAATAATTAATATATGTATATTTAAGTTTTGTTAATGAGCGTTTTTATTTTATTTCGATGCATTAGGAATCAACATATTAATTGTTAATCATCACAATCACATTAAATAAAATAATATTATTATAAATAAAATATTAATTATTTTAAAATTTATTTTTAAGGCATCTATTAGTAATTTTTTATTTTAAACGTTCAGTTTCGATTTTTTTATTTATGAAATAAATAAATAACTACTCTTGTTATTCTTATAATCAATGTGTATAAATTTTATTTAGAATATTATTTCTTTTTCTAATTTTGAACCCATGAGACATAAAATAAAATTGAAGTGTCTGTGAATTAAATTAAGTTCAAAACCTCGCTTAAATTTCAATGTATTCAAAATTTAATGTTTTAAATATATTATACAAATAAAATTAAATAAAATTATTTATTAATAAAATAATATTTAAGTTGAATCAAACTAAATTTAAAAATCTATGGTCTAGTACAAGTAAGACCAAATCCATGATCAAACCAATGGGCATATATAATTCTAAGATTGAATGATCTATTTACTTACAGTCGAAAAAGAGAGATGATGGAGATGGAAAGAGACTTTAGAGTTTATTTATTTATATTGTATTTTTATATATTTATATATTATTATCATATTTCAAATATTATATATATTAATAATTTGTATTCTATAAATTTTAATATGTTGATATATTTTTGTCATATTTATTTTATTTCTTTCATATATTATTATTTTTTATCATAATTTATTGTTTTATATTTATGTCATGTATTGTAGCTTTATATTTAAATTAAATCCGTTTATGAGTTGAATAATCAACCTAAACTAATAAACCTGATTCGATCAAATTCAGTTTGAACTTATATTTTAATTCGAGTATTTTTACATGGACTGAGTTGAATAAGATATAAACTTAAATTTAAAAAATTTTTTAGATTACAATTTATCCTGTCTCGATTTGTACACCTCTAGTTTAAGTAGAAAGAAACAACGAAGAAAAATTAGAAATGAATAGCTTCGTAAGGTATTGCGGGAGGCTAGAGTGACAGGCTGGCCAGCACTCGTCAGTGAACCAGTGGTCAAAAGAGTTGATGGTTAGGCCTGTAAATGAATAAGCTTAAATGAATGTTTCTTTATTTGTGTTTATACATTTATTTTTGAGTTTGTTCATTAAAATTATAAAATTATGTTTATTTTTTATTTATTTAAAATTATAGATATTTGTATTTATTTAATTTAAATTAAATAAATTTATTTATGAACATTAGATAAATATATTTTAAAAATATATTTATGAATAACAAGCAAAATATAAAAAATAAAAAAATAAAATTCTTAATTATATTATAAATAAATAAAATATAAAATAATAATATTATTAATCATATTATAATTGAATAATAAATAAATTATAAATAATTTATAAACGAATTTATTCATAAATATATATTAATCAAATATATTATATTTTTATTGGATTAATTTTGATAGAAAAATTTTAAAATTTTATTTATATCCATTTATTTAATTTAATAAATAAACATAAACTAATATCCATTAAACTAAACTGTTCATCAACCATATCAATAAGATGGTGCATGAGAAATTATATTATGAATCTTTCTTATCACATCAGTTATAATCTCAACCAATAAAATTAAAACATATTAGATTTTGCTGTTTTTATACTTCAACACATAAGGTAAAGGTTTTTTGTTTATAATTTCCTCTTTCTCTCCAAAACCAAAGCTAAAACTTTTCTCTCTCTCTCTCTCTTTGTTTTCCCTCGTTTCTACCTTTCCCTCTTCTTTTTCTCTATAAAAATAAAACAAAGTGATGTAGGCCATGCTTAACAAAAATGGGTCTTAAAGATGATGGTGTATTGAAAAAAATCAAGTCTCGCTCGCTCTAAAAAACAAAGCCATTTTTTTTATGATATCACTTCAGTCAAAACTTTAGTAAATTGGGTATTTCATCAATATTTTAAACGATAGAAAGAAACTAAAGATTAATAGACGAAGATAGATTGTGTTATCTGTCTATTTTTTTGTCAGTTATTCCGCTCTTTTTTCAGAGCTCTTAACTTCATTTATAGTTATAAGTTATAATATATAACCAGCAATGATTGGTTCAATTAATCTCACAAGATGATTTTAATCTAAAAAAATGTAAAGAATAATATCATAAAAGTGTAATACAGCAGCAAAGAAAAATGAAGACACAAGCAAAGATTTAACAGAGAACGAAAATTGAAGAAAAGAGACAAAGAAGAATAAAAAGGAACTCGGGGAGAAAGAAAAAAGGGGGGAAAAGGTTAAAAACATAAATATTTATATGTAAAAATGATATAAATTAAATATTTGATGTGTTTTAACTTTATTTACTAAGATTATGATTGACGTGACGAAAAAGATTCATCATATAATATTTCGATGGTGCATGCACAGCAACTCTACCGCTCTACGTGGGCTACTGGTCCACGTCATCATTCCCGACAGTGGCACGTGTCGATTGCAGTTCTGTAGGTCCCATCACTTCGGCCATTCCGCATCATCGTCCTCATCCATCAGCTCCTTTTTTTTCAGTTATCACTCTACTTTTTCCCTTCACCTTCAAGACTCTCAACTTTCAGTGCCCAGAATTTATAATTATATTAATTAATTAAAAATTATTATCGATGTTTTACACGTAGATTAATAATCACATCAAATGGACCAATTAGATCAGTTAAATTAAAAACTCGTAATTTATTCAATGCGGGCATATTAAAATGGACATTATTCAAATTAATAAAAAAAATGTATTAAACTGATTAAAAAATAAATTGAAACAATAAAAAATTAATTAACATATTTTTTATTTTTTTACATTTCTGTTTTTAATTAATGATATTTAAATATTTAATTTCTTAATTTTATACTAAAATACATATTTTTTAAAATCATTAACCATATGTAATATTTATTTAATATTTTATTTAATTATAAAAAATTTCATAAAACCTCCCGGTTCAACAAGTTGAATAGGTTAGACCAGGAATCAAAGGTTGATCAATTCGACTTCTATTTTGGTTATTTTAACTTGGATTTTATAAACGAATGAATTTAGTATTTTAAAATTATCGTATTAAGTTAAACTATAATTTTAAATATTTTAAAAACTGATTAAATTAATGATCAATTATTTTATTTAATATAAAAATAAGCAAGAATTTAATTAATTTTAATAGTTATTCTTAAAAAGTATCACATTCATTAAAAATAATATGCATAAAAAATACTAAAAAAATACTTAATGTATTTCATTTTTTAATTCAAAAAATAATAAATCAAATAGAAGAGGTTTCTCTAATTGATAAATAAATAAAGTTTAATTAATGACTATATGAACAGTTAGGCACTAATTAAACAAACCTTTCTTCAAATAATCCTTTTAGAAAAATTTTTATTACTTTTTAGTTTAGTTTTTTTTTTTCAGACGAGCAATCAAATTATATATAATATTATAAAATTTTTATTTCTTTATCTTTTTTGCCTTTTGTGTTTTACTGATGTGTATCAGCTCAACTTATCTGCTTTCTTTTTCGGAAATAAATCCCCTTAGACCTATAAAATATATGCGCAATGATAACTTATCCAAATATATATATATAATGATAATTTTATATATATTATATCTTTTTTACGGAAATGGTATATTCGTACTTTAATCTCTAGAGTATGTTAGATTTACTGTTAGATACACGAACGACAACTGCGTTTAGGGCTGTTCACTGCTCGGGCAAACTTGAATTAACCGACTGAATTGGATTAATTCAGTTAGTCGATCGGTTACTGATTTTTATTCGGTTGTTAGCGGAAGAGAAATTCTAAAAATTTCAATTGATCTATTAAATCGGTTTGGTTAAAACGGCATCCCTCTTACCGTTTAATAAAAATTTAAATTAAATAAATTTTAGATATTTGAATAAAATACCTTTATTTCACATTTCTTTTGTTTTCCCTTACCACACAAACCCTAGCCGCCTCTAGCTTTCATCTTCTTTTATTTTTTTTTGTTTTTTCTCTTTTCTTTTCTTTCTGTGCATCGAGCTGCCAATTCTCCATAACACTCTCAGTCCTCTCTCATTTCTTTCAACTCCATCTCGACGCAGACACACACACACGCACACGCTCTCAACCTCTCTCAGTCCTCTCATTCTCAGCCTTGCTTTTCTTGAATTATTTCTATGAGATAATGTAATGCTTGCTTATTATGTTCTATCATGCTTTGCTTTTACATTTTGATGCACAATGGTTTAGATTTTGGATGGAGAAAAAGCTAGATAGTCATATTATTTCGGTTAATCAAAAATCGATCAGATTAATTAAAAATATTTTAGTTAAGTTAATTATCCAAACAATTAATTCGATTCTATTAATGATTAAAAATTTTATAAATTTAATTAAATCGATTAATAATAATTTAATTCGGTTATTAACGAAATTATCGGTTCTACCTGCGTTGTCTGCGACAGGGTCCCACCTTGATGTAATAAATAAAATCATGACCGTTCCTTCGTACAATACCACAGCTTTCGCCAAGTATCAACAACAGTAAATATTTCACTAGATGAAAATCCAAACCAACCGAAAGAAGACGAGCGTGAAAGAAAATCGCCAATTATTTTGGGTGTGGTGGGGGGGGTGCGGGGGCCCGGGGTGAGGGACGTTGGAGTGGAGGAAGGTGGCCTCGCACGTAAGGGGACTGTAGCTTCTTTTGAAAACTCTGTATTGTCGTTTTATGTTAACACGCATGCGCTCCGATGCAACGTTGGTCCGGGAGTGCGGTACAAGCGCCGACTAGACAGTGGGAGATACAGTCCTATATTTAATTATTGTCAGTCCATGATGGGAGCAATTTTCTTTTTATACACGAGTGCTAATAAGAGTGCATGGACAGTTTTTTAGAACTCTACTAATAGTTCTGGATTAAATAAAATAATTAATGATATTAAAATATAATTTAAATATTAATAAAATATTAATACGTTATTATGTTAAATTTTAAATTTTATATAAAAATAAATTAATTTTAAATTTAAATATATTTTTATATAAAATTTAAAATTATATATTACATTATATATTAATATTTTATCAGTAATTTAATAATTTTTTTAATATCATTAATAATTTTTTTATAATTTTAAAATATAAAAATTAAAATATTAAATTTAATAGTATATAGATTAAAATCTTTCATTCTCTATAGGGAAAAAACATTTAATAGATTTTTCTCATATATATATATATATATGATGCACCAATACTCTATAAATTAATATATTGCAATAAATTGATGTCATTTTATTAAATTAGAAGTTATTTATATTTATTTTTAAATTTTTTTAATGAGATGTAATAATTTTGTTCAAATATTTTCATAAATATTTTTAGTAACTTTTAAATGATTTATAATTGATACACCAATCGTATATAAATTTAAACACTGTGAAGAGATGATTTCATTTTTTTAAATAAGAGTTATTTATATATTTTTTTAAATTTTTAATAAGATATAATAATCTTATTCAGTGACATAAATCTATGTCTATATTATCATTATATCAAATACAAATTTATTTTTATAAATTAAAATACAAATAAAATAAGAAACATATAATATTTTTCATACTTTAAAAACATATATATATTTTTTACATAAAAGAAACAACAAACAAAATTTTCATAACTAGGACTAATATTCAAATATTATAATCCGAAGATTCAACTTTTCATAGGTAGGAACTATATTCAAATATTATAATATGGACAAGCAACTTTTCTCTAGATTAGAAGGACAATTTGTTTCAAATTTTATTTTACTTTCACTCATTATGAGAAAGTAACTTTAACGCGTCGTTCCATGAAAATCTAGGGCGTCTCTACTTTTTATTATCGAACCAAATATTTATAATTTTTATAATATTTAAATTAAAAATTTAAAAATTATCTTAAAATTTAAATTTATTTATTATTTAATTTGTATATTATTAGTTAAATTTAAATTTAAATTAAATAATATTATTTTTTAAATATTTAAATTCGTAAAAAATTTTGAGTTTAATAAGTTAGGGTTTGATTCTTAGATAAAACATAAATTTTTAATATTTTACAAAAACGAATTTAAATAACAGATTCGAATATCCAAATCAATTTATCCACGTATGTAATGTAAATTTAGATAATAAATATTTAAAAGTTTATATTTGTATCCGCTTCGAATCACTGTATATAATAATTATAATATCTAAATTCAAATATTATCTAAATTTACGATATTTGAAACTACAAAAAATGAATTAAAGAATTACAAATATGTGAATTTATACTATCTATTATTATTCTATTAAAATTTCATGAACATAAGCATATTCTATCATACTAAACTCCCCTCTTAACGTAATTATTAAAAGAGTGACCAATTCATTATAATGTTGGAAGTGCGAGGATCAGTTAGATTATATTTGGCTCAAAGTTTACGGACAACGAATGGTATTTAATTTTAATTTTTAATTTTTGATACTTTTATATTTGTTAAGAGTTAATTTGATCGTTTGATAAAATATTAAATATTAAATTTCAATGATTATAATTTAATTTTCAACGGTTTTAAATATTAAAAAAATAATGTTTTTGTTATATTGTGATAGAAAAACTGATTATTAGTTCACATTTGTAAACTAAATGATATTTCAAGAAATCACATTGAATATTCTTTTCATTTGTTTTTTTTTTTTTTTGGGTTTTTATTAGACTTTTGCTGAGATTAAAAAAAAACTTTTTGAATGCTGCATTTAATGTAAGCTATTTTGGTGCAACTCTAGAATTTTTGGTTATTATTTGTAATTTATGAGACTGAATTTGTAAGACTAAATACTTTTAAGACAATGGAAGACTAGCATTTGTGAGATTATGTTTTGGATTAAATATATTAGTGATCCCTATATTATATTATTTTTTATTTTTTTAAAGAAAAATGTTCAATTGGCTACTTATACTATTATTCTCTTAAACAAGTAGTTGTTTCGTACTAATATAATTATGTAAATGCTGACGTAGTAAGTAAAATTCAATCAGATTACGATATATAACGTAAAATCACGTTATCAATATGCATTATCAATATCTTTTATCATATATCATAGTGTTCTAATTGAAAATGTTACATTATCATTTTTTTAATGATGTTACTAAATAGGGTATACTTTTTAATAAAATAATAATTTAAGCACCAATATGGGCAAATTTTATTAGATATTCAATAAAAATAAGGATATAATATAAAGGCTACTACTTAACCCTTATGTTTTATGTTCCTTTAGTTTTAAATTTAATGTATTAGATAAAACCAACATATAGTCTTCACTTGTTAAGATAATTTAGTTTAAAAATTGACTTCTGGTAAATTATTTTTAGGTCTTTTAAACTTTGCTTAGCATAGAATTGATTGGCTAACGGATTGAACATAATTTATCGGTTAACAAACGATGTTCTTTTTTACGAAAATTGTCTTACCCCTTTTGAAAATGAAAGAGGTTTACAATTCCAATAAAAGCCGCCACCTCTTTTATTAAAAAAAAAAAAAAAACATAAATGTCAAAATGGAAGTGAACAATAGGGGTGTTTAAACGAATGAGGAGACGGCATAAAATTTTTTAATTTTTTTATTTAAGTTAAAACTTAATTTATTAAAATATTAATTATTAAAATATTAAAATATTAATTATTTTAAAGCTTATATTAATTATTTATAAAATATTAAAATATTAAAATATTTTTTATTAATTTAATTTTAAAAATTTTTTAATTAAATAATAATTGAAATTAAATTAAATTAAATAATTAAATATTACATTTAAATTTGATAGAGATTGTGAATTGCTCATTAATTGACAGTGATGGAACAATTCTTTCGTCACAATTCCTTTTTCTTTAACATTAGAAAAATAAGGCAAAGAGTAAATAATAAATTAAAATAAAGATTAACAGCTTTAATCTCAAGAAATAAAGAGAAAGTGAAAGAAACAAAAAATAAGAAGAAAGTTGATTGTAGAAGATTAAGAATTGATCCATCCTCCTAATCTCATGCACTTAATCACCCATCAACTGAGACATACACATTAATTTACTCATTTTTTAAAATTATTTTTTTACTCGAAATTCATTAAAATTATTAAATTAAATTGTTTAGATTGGGAGAAAATATATTAAAACAAATCAAGCTCCTTGAGAAAATACAGAGTCTTTACTCTCTATAATATTATATAATAACAAATACACATAAAATATAAATTTATAAATACATTATAATTTGTGTAACATAAATTATAAATTTATTTAAATACATATTTTTTTAAACTTGATTAAAAAAATAAAAGAAAATTGTCAATTTGAACCCTTCTTACTATCCTTACTTTGGTCTTTTGATTCTCTCCTTCATTCTATGGGTAAACCAAAGCCGAACACAAAACGAAAACCCAATCTTTCTCTCTGTAAAACCAGAGCTCAAAGCTCTCTATTTTTCTCAGTATGGCAGAGCTCAAACCCTGAACACTTTCTTTCATTTTCTCTCTTACGTCTTACTAAAAAAATTCTTCTCCCCCCCCCCCACAAAAATGAGACCTTTCTTTGCTTCAAGAACATACTTTTGTCTCTTCATTCTCACTTTCGCCATCACCTTTCTTATCTCCATTGAAGCTGGTGCTGCTTCTAGCAACAAAGAGTATCAGTTACTGCTCAACTTTAAAGCCAGCTTGCCTAACCCGTATCTTCTGGAAAACTGGCTTCCTAACCGGGAGCCTTGTAGCTTCAATGGTGTTACTTGCCAAGGCACCAGAGTTTCATCTATTCAACTCAGCTACATCTCGTTAAGCATAGATTTTCACTTTGTTGCTGTTTTCCTTTTAGCCCTGGAAAACTTGGAATCCCTTTCTTTGATAAAAGCCAACATCTCTGGCACCATTTCTTTCCCTTCTGGATCCAAGTGTAGCTCCCTGTTAACTTCTTTAGATCTATCCCAAAACACCTTGTCCGGTTCTCTTTCAACTGTTTCCAACTTGGATTCTTGCTCGAACTTGAAGGTTCTCAATTTATCAAGCAATGGTCTAGAGTTTTCAGGTGAAGAATCCAGGGGTTTGCAGCTAAGTTTAAAAGCGCTTGATCTTTCTTTCAACAAGATTTCTGGTGGGAACGTGCTTCCTTGGGTTCTGTTTGGTGGTTGCAGTGAGTTAATGCTCTTGACTTTGAAAGGAAACAAGATCAATGGCGAAATAAATGTTTCAAGTTGCAAAAAATTGTGGTTTTTGGATCTTTCATCAAACAATTTCTCAATGGGAACTCCTTCCTTTGGAGACTGTTTAGCTTTGGAACATCTTGATGTCTCTTCAAACAAGCTTTCCGACGATATTTCCCTGGCAATTTCTTCTTGTGTGAACTTAAATTTCTTGAATCTATCTAACAACCTTTTTTCTGGTCGGATTCCAGCTTTGCCAACATCCAATTTGCAGCGTCTTTATTTAGCTGAAAACAAGTTTCAAGGTGAAATTCCACTGTATCTCACTGAAGCTTGTTCAGGTCTTGTTGAGCTGGATCTTTCCTCAAACAGTCTTTCTGGTACAATTCCCAGTGGCTTTGGTTATTGCTCTTCTTTGGAGTCTTTTTATGTATCGAGCAACAACTTCACTGGTAAACTGCCCTTTGAGGTATTTCAGAACATGAATTCCTTGAAAGAGCTCGGCTTAGCTTTTAATTATTTCTCAGGTCCTTTGCCTGATTCCTTGTCTAGTCTTAGCAACCTGGAGGTTTTAGATCTCAGTTCAAATAGCTTTTCTGGGTCAATTCCTCCATCTTTGTGCGAAAATCCGACAAACAGGTTACAAGTTCTGCATTTGCAAAACAATATCTTAACCGGGTCGATTCCTGCTGGTCTCAATAACTGTTCTCAGCTTGTTTCACTCCATTTGAGCTTCAATTACCTCACGGGAACGATTCCTCCGAGCTTGGGTTCGCTCTCCAAGCTTCAGGATTTGAAGCTTTGGTTGAACCAGCTCCATGGAGAAATTCCTCAGGAGCTAAGTAACATTGGGACACTCGAGACCTTGATCCTGGACTTTAATGAGTTGACAGGAACAATACCTTCTGGTCTAAGCAACTGTTCCAAGTTGAATTGGATTTCATTGTCCAACAACCGGTTGACCGGTGAGATTCCTGCTTGGCTTGGCAAACTTTCCAACCTTGCAATTCTCAAGCTCAGCAATAACTCCTTCCATGGAAGAATCCCACCAGAGCTCGGAGATTGTCAAAGCTTGATATGGTTGGATCTCAATACTAATAACTTGAATGGGACTATCCCTCCAGTGCTGTTCAAACAATCTGGTAAAGTTGCTGTCAATTTCATTGCTGGAAAGAGGTTTATGTATATCAAGAATGATGGAAGCAAGGAGTGCCATGGGGCCGGAAATTTACTTGAATTCGCCGGAATAAGACAGGAACAATTGGATAGAATTTCCACCAGGAACCCTTGCAACTTTACAAGAGTCTACGGGGGTCACACACAGCCCACATTCAACAACTATGGTTCCATGATTTTTCTTGATCTTTCGTACAATTTGCTGTCAGGGACAATTCCTAGGGAGATTGGCACAATGTCATACCTCTTTATCTTGAATTTGGGCCATAACAATATCTCTGGAACTATCCCGCAGGAGATTGGGAACTTAAAAGGTCTTGGCATTCTTGATCTTTCCTACAACAGGCTGGAAGGGTCAATTCCACAATCCATGACTGGCATTACATTGCTCAGTGAGATTAATCTGTCGAACAACCTTCTATACGGCAAGATCCCAGAAACGGGTCAACTGGAAACATTTCAAGCTACTAATTTCCAGAATAATTCAGGACTCTGTGGATTCCCTCTTCCTCCCTGTGGAAGAGATCCGGCTGCCGGTTTGAATTCTGAGCATCGGAAGTCTCATTGCAGACAAGCTTCTCTTGCCGGGAGTGTGGCAATGGGATTGTTGTTCTCTCTCTTCTGCATCTTCGGTTTGATCATTGCCATTGTAGAGACCAAGAAAAGAAGGAAGAAGAAAGATTCTGCTCTTGATGTTTATATGGACAGTCAATCTCACTCAGGCACTGCGAATACTAGCTGGAAGCTGACCGGCGCACGAGAAGCATTGAGCATCAACTTGGCCACATTTGAGAATCCTCTTCGGAAGCTCACCTTTGCTGATCTTCTTGAAGCCACTAATGGCTTCCATAATGACAGCCTCATAGGCTCTGGTGGTTTCGGTGATGTATACAAGGCCCAACTGAAAGATGGGAGCGTTGTTGCAATCAAGAAACTATTACATATCAGTGGACAAGGTGATCGAGAATTCACCGCGGAAATGGAAACCATCGGAAAGATCAAGCACCGGAACCTTGTTCCTCTCTTGGGTTACTGTAAGGTGGGCGAAGAACGGCTTCTAGTTTACGAGTACATGAGGTATGGAAGCTTAGATGATGTTTTACATAATCGAAAGAAAGCCGGGATCAAACTTAATTGGGCGGCAAGGCGAAAGATTGCCATGGGAGCTGCGAGAGGTCTGGCGTTTCTTCATCATAATTGCATTCCACATATAATTCATAGAGATATGAAATCAAGCAATGTCCTGCTTGACGAGAACTTGGAGGCCAGAGTCTCGGATTTTGGGATGGCCAGGCTTATGAGCGCGATGGATACGCATTTGAGCGTCAGCACGTTAGCCGGTACTCCTGGCTATGTTCCACCTGAATACTACCAGAGCTTTAGATGTTCCGCGAAAGGCGATGTTTACAGTTACGGTGTAGTTTTGCTCGAGTTGCTAACAGGTAAAAGGCCGACAGATTCAGCTGATTTCGGCGATAACAACCTTGTTGGGTGGGTGAAACAACATGCAAAACTTAGAATAAGTGATGTATTTGATCCAGAGCTCATGAAAGAGGATCCGAGCCTTGAGATTGAGCTTTTACAACACTTGAAGGTAGCTAGTGCTTGCTTGGATGATCGGCCACGGCGACGACCAACAATGATTCAAGTCATGGCAATGTTCAAGGAAATACAAGCAGGGCCCGGACTTGATTCCCAATCAACCATTGCCACTGATGATGGAAGTTTTAGTGCAGTCGAAATGGTAGACATGACCATCAAAGAAGTACCTGAAGGTAAAGCAATAAGATGAAACAAAGTTCCAACCAAATTTTCCTGAGAAAATTCTTTTGAGGATAAGAAGAAGAAAGGTGTGATGATTCATTCAAGGCAAAATTTTCCCTCTTTCTTTTCGAACTTCAAAATGGATTAGAACTTCCCCCTGTATCTTCCTACCATTTGATGTATGTATCTTTTTACCCTTCCCAGAGATCTTGTTATACATAAAAGCAGGTTATTTAACTTGTTATAAATGTGTAAATATAGAGTTCTCAGTTGTTATTGCTGTTTTATTTCCCAGTTTTTTTTTGTTCTTTTTCTTTCACAAAGATAATTTATGTAGTTATATAAGACATTAAATGCGATTATGATGCAAGAAAATATATTAAGACGATATAAATACATGAATTATTAAGTTTATTTGAGTAATGATAGGCAAGGGAAGGCTCTTTTGGCCCCTTTTTTTAGTTCATTCTCTTTTATTGGATTACGTTTTAAAAATTTTTAATATCTTTTGTCAAAACCCGAATCAAGTTTCTTCGAAAGTTGATTTTATTATTCACTATATTACTAAAATATTATTTTTATAATAATATTTATATAATTTTATAATTAAATTTAAATAAAATTTTCATTATTAAATAATAAATTATACTAGACTGAAACCAACCTAAATTTACAAAAAAAACCTTATCCAACTCTCTACCCGTGATAGAGCTAATTCCAACTTTATTCCATATAAAATTACACTTCAAGCTATGCCTTAATGATATATATAAAGCAGACAGCAGCACATCAGATTCTAAATTGAGAAATAAATTTTTGTTACTTCCAGGTTATAGACTATTCTTAAGTCATGTTTGACAACAATTTTCCATTCTCTTGCCTAATAATTTTCCAAGAAAAAAGTGTGTATTTTGCTATCCAGCTAGCTGGGAATGAAAGAGAGTTTGGGGGTCAATCAATTATTGTTCATTGGGTTTTAAGTGCTGTGGGGTTTTTTTTTCATCTTTGTGATTGTCGAAATTTCTCCACTGTCATCATATGAATATTGCATTTTATTTTATTTCTTTATTTTCCATTTCAAAATTTAAAATAATAAGTAATAATACCTCAAATTTGTCCTAACTAATATTTGAAAATGACACTATAAAGAATTTTTTTAACCAAAAAACCACGTTTTAAAAATAAAAAAACGATCGTAAATATTAAAATTTAAATTTAACATATTAAATTATTTTTTAAAAGTGATTGAATAAATCAATCGAATTAAGTAGTAAGCGTTGAGTTGAAAATTTTTTAAAAATTCTTTTATTAACATAAACAAAGTTGTAACTTAAAAATAAAAAAAAAATTATAAATTATAAATTATAAATTATAAATTTACTAAATATTATTGTAACAATACGTTCCCTCGATTATTATTGATTCAACTTGCATAATCATTGAAGTATTGATTTGGAAGCAAATTTGCATGGGCAGCAAGGCATGGAATTTGTAAAACAAAATCAAGGAGGACGTGTGGCGAGAATCAAAAGGCAAATGATCCCACCAAAAGAGCAGGGCCAACTTTAAAAGGATTTCCGAGTGCCAAAAATCATTGCGGTTTAGAATTACATGATGATTATTTGATTCATGGACCATTTTTTCCTTTGAAACTTTTCCTCGCTTGTGAAGTACTCTTCATTATAATTCAGTTGTCTAAAGTCAAGCTTGTTCAAATTTCGATTCATAAAATTTGATTCAAATTATATTAAACTTCAAATAAAATATTTTACATTCATAAGATTTAATTTTAATTATTTATAAATATTTTTTAAATAATAAAATAAAATTTTAAATTATATATTAAATTTTAAATAAATAAATTTTTTATTAATCAAATTCAACTTGATCCAAGCATGAACATTTCGAAAGCTGAGGCTGGACCATTCCATCCTCGATCGAATCCAACACTCATAATTGTAAAACCGTACACAAAAAATTGTGGCACCACTCACTGGGAGTCAAGATTTCAAGATTACCCAAACTCGTAAGATTTTTCCTCGTTGGTTTTCAAATACAAATTTGATTAGCTTTTGTCTTTTTTACATGCACCACACGTGCTCCTGTCCATACATATGGACAATTTCTTCTCCAGATTTCTATTTTCCAGCTAAGCCAATTCTTTGCCCCCTTTTTTAGCTTTATCTTACTCATATATATATATATATATATATAAATTTATGTCTCAAAAACATTAACCTAAAATTAATTTAGTTTTATATACATTTACAAATTTTTTTATAATTTATATTTATTTAATTAGATCATGTATTTTATGCTTTAATCGTCTAGATCATACATGTCAAAATTGAGTAAATTATTATAGGTACACTAACGGTGAAATTTCTTAATTTTTTAAGTGAAGTTAAAGGCTATTACATTTTTTTACTATATATTTTAAAAAAATAAATAAATACATGAGATACGTGATAGCTTTTTAATCTTACTTATAAAGTTAAAAAATTTCACCGTTGGTATATTTGATAATTAATATGAAATATTTTCAATCGTTAAATATATAAATGTCTAGTACTATCCACTGATATGATATAAATATTGAATTGATTTAAAACTTTAAATGTAAAATAAATATGATTTTATTATTAAATTTAATAATTAATTTATTAAAATATTAATAAATATTAAGTTAATATAAAATTGTAAAAGTGTGTAATATTAATCAATTCTACATCAGCACAAGAGAATTCACCTTTTTGATTTAATGAGAAATCCGTATGTTTTCTCCACTCAATGGCTCTTCTTTAAATCAAAAAGATATAACTTAAACCAAACAAGGTTAAAAGTAGTTTACGTAGCATGAACGTTAGTGATAGATTTTTTAAAATTACGAGTTCAAAAAATTTAGGCATATAATATCTCAATTAAATAGAGGTTTTAAGTTTTAGATTACTAACTTTAAAAATTTAAATCATACAATCAAATCATTAAACCATTGGGAAAAAGAAAAATGCAAATCTTAGTACGTATTAAATTTGATAATTTTATATATGATTATATGAATATGATAAATATAAAATATTTAATATATTATATGATAAGATACAAATATATATCTAAAATTAAATATAATATAAATTATTTACGTATAAATTTTTAAATTTAATTATAACATCACTAAATATAAAAAAATATAAATAATATAAATTCATTAATTACCAAATATATTAATATTAACCAAAACAAGCATGAAAATGTGAATCTTCGGATCCCATCAGAAAACGAATTTAATAAGTTTCTCTTAATTAAATTAATCCATCATGAAATTATAAATGCGACTTACGATTGGCGATTAGCTGTTCAAGAAATTAATTAAACAATAATGGATTATAAATGCCAAACGATTTGGTGCTGTACAATTTGTAAGCAAGTTTTAAAAAATTAAATAATTAAATGTAATCTGTCATTAATAGAGTAATTAATGCACAGAGATTGTCGTGGAGAATAATGGTCCGTACGGTTAGTGCCAAGAATTTTGGTTCAAGCCCCCAATTGTACGGACTTCTCCATACGGCAGTGGTGCGAACCTTAATTACTGCCATTATTTGTGACAATTAGAATTATCACGTGATTTTGAGTTGGATTTGGACGGAGTATTAGGAAGATTTGAGATTTTTGAGATGTGACTTGAAATATTAATAAAACTTTATATAAAAATTTAACCTTATTTTATAAGTATATTTATTGGTAGATTAGGTCATGATCAAAAAAAAGTTTTAAAATTTAAGTTCATGATTGATTAAAAAATAAAAAATATAAAAAATTATCTTTATATCAATATATTTTTATATTTTTTATAATTAAAATTAAATTAAATATTATTTAATTAAATAAACATTAATTTGAATTGGATCGAACTAAATTGAATCACAAAATGTTTTATTCAAACTTGAGCCGAACCTGTTAAATTGAACTTAAATTAAATGAAGTACCAAAACTATGATCAACTTTACTTATAAGAATACTAGTAAGGGTTTACTTAAATTTATATTCAAATGGATCCACCCTTCTTAAAATGAATTGATCACCCTTTGAAAGGATCAATTCTCATTAAAAAAAATTCAATTTTCTATTAAATAATAATAACATAAATTAGATCAGATTTAGACAAAATACCGTACGATACTTAACTTTTTTTTAAATAAATTTAATTTTTTATTAAAATTCATATTTTATATTTAATATATATTTGAAATCCTCTCCAATATGGAAAGGACACCCCACATGTTTAGTGGAAACCCGCAATGATAAAAATTTCATATTCATTTAATTTTGTATTCTTCCCCGCCTCAATTTTCCCTTTTTCTAGTTAATTTCACCTAAAATCGCAATATCTTCTCAACTTCAAAAACTCAGTGTACCAAAAAAAAAAATGTAAATTGATTAACCAAATAGAGTTGATAATATTGTCTTCTGAAATTATTTAATTTATAGGATTTTAAGCAAGAAATATATAAGAAAAATAAAGAATGGGGAAAAATGTAAACAATAATTAAAAAAAGATCCAACAGTCTTTTCATTTTTTTTCTTGCTCTTATTTTCTTTTTCTTATTCTCCCCCACCCACCTCCAACTCTCTCCTT
>JBBYHO010518929.1:52715-66728 GCA_038382025.1 Adansonia gregorii | reverse complement strand
CAAGCATTTTAATGGAGATATCATGAACAAAATACAGCACATACAAAGATAAACATGGATTAAACATGCAAACATGCGAAGATGACATTTTGACATGGAAATGGGTGACATAGATCCAAGAAGATGACAAACAGGATGCATGGAGATGATATAAACATTTTTATACAAAAGAGTGGATGTTGGAGTTGTTAAGACAACATTTTCATTTCATGAGCCTCCTTAAAACATAAGAAAAATATTTGAACATACCTAAGACACATTAATGTAACCATTTAAGTATGAAATGGATATGCGAATATGGAAGGAACATGGCAAAAAATACATGAAAAGAGGCTCAATGATGATGAAAATAAAGCACGGTGAGTTTATATATGTAACAACATCAAGATGTCAATAGGGTCATCAAGATCCCAGGACTACCACACCCAAGGCAAAAATATGCATGAAAGTATTAGGAGGGTCATGGTAGCATGAAGGGCTTATTAAAATGAAATGAACGATTAAAACAAAAACTATATAGAAAAAGGTAAAAAATATACCAGCAAAAGCTTAAAGTTTTTTTCTTTTTTAAAGTAGTAACTTTAAGGTCAGTTCCTTCCCTCTTTTTGCTATTGTTTAGCAAAAAAAAGGTGAAAGGAGGAAGCTTTCTGGTAATATGGCTACTGATAGGGTGTTTTGAGGATGAAAGTATGTGAAAGGTTAAGTTTTGAAGGTGTTCTGGTGGTGATTTTAGGGAGTTATGGGAATAGAGGTTGGTTGAGGGTGAAAGGCAATGGAGCACTTTGTTTTGGTGAGTTGTTGAAGCTGGAGTTGATGGATGATTTGTGGGGATGGATAAAGAGTTTTCTGGGATTACTGGAGAGCTTGTTTGATAGCTAAGAGTTTTTTTTATGGTTGAAAGCATTTTTTTCTCAAATAAGAAAATGTCTTTTTTTTTTTCAAATAGATGAAAATCCCCCTTTTAGTCTAATGCTCAGCCAACGCCTTTAGGAGATAAGGCACAGGCATTTTTATTTTCTCTCATAGACCAGAAAATATCTCCAGCTACCAGGCTCAGTTGGTTTTCTTCTCATTGGTTCTGTCATGATGAGAAAGAGAGCAAAAAGGTTGTAAGGGCCTCCCAACTGTTGATATGGCTACCACTCTCTTGCAATCATATATCTTGTTAAAGTGACCTTTGTCATTGGTTGTTTGGGCTCTAAAATTTGTTTAAATTCGATCATAGGTCCAAAGCCAAGGTTAGCAATGTTTTATGATGGTTTCTTGGTGCCAAAAACATGTTTGAATCAGATTTTTAAAGGTTGAAAAATGGTTCGAGCAAGGCAAAGTGCCTTACTGTATTGATATAAAAATGTTGTATTGATGCACAAGATAATTTTTACCCCTGAGTATTGATACGAGGAGGTGTGTATTGATACTAAAAGCAAAAATTATTTCTAGTCTCGAGACTTAAAGGTTTGTATCAATACTCTATGAACTTGTATCGATACTCATAGTTGTGTACTGATATATTTCACCAAAAATCACAACTTTAGCTACTGTCAAGGGTTGTATCGATACCTGCCAGGTATCGATACCAAATCTTTTAGTATTAATGCTACATGTGAAAATTCAAGCTTTTTGCATCGTAAAGGCCTTGTATGAATACTCGTGTACCAATATAACTTGCACATACTCGTGGCTTTTCAAGTTACCTTAACCTAGTCACAAATAGTGAGAAATTGACTTATGTATTCATCTGAATGACCTTGGTGACACCATGAAAAGTTACTTTTGATGCCTCGATTTTATATTTTTCTTTAATACAACCCATAGGCATTTTAGACCTTCCTAAAAAAAATTTTTCACTTGGCACTGTGTCAGCTAATAATGCCTAGTTACATGGCACCCAGCAGTAGTCCCTCCATTTTTATTTCTATTTTCTAATTTTATCATATTTTGCCTAACTCCTAAGATGCCAAAAATTAGCTCGGGCAAAATAAGGTGTTTACAAACATAAATTTCATCTTTAATTAGTTTTAATATCCAGTATTTAATTATAATTCCCATATATAAAAATTTATTATTCTACATGTGAAAATTGGGTTTTCAATATTTTTGAAAATTAAAATATCTTTTGCACCCTACTAAATAGTCGGAGGAATATGAAAGGTCAAAATATCTTCGATAACCTACTAGAAGACCAAAGGAATCAAAATCTCGATTTTATTTTAAAAATCAAAATCTCTTGTGTACCCCACCATATAAACCAGAAGAATATGAAAGATTTTATTTTCACAAAATTTGAAAAAAACTCGATTTTCATTTTAAAAAGGATATCTCATTATTAAAATAATATGTAAAATCCCTGTTATATTTTGGAACAAATTCTATGTACTATTTTAACTTGGAAATGTTGCTTAAATTTTAAAACTTTTGAATTTGAGTAAAATATTAAATAAAAATTATTTTAAGACTTGGTTTAGATAGAAAGTACTGAACATAACCTTAAGGATCCAAATTTGGTCAAAATGACCAACATGTCCCTTAAAGTACACTTTTGACGTAACAGTATCCCAGTAACCTTAAAAGACCCGGTTCTATAATAAATTAATGCAATGTCCCTAAGGTGTCCATTTGACAAATAAGTATCCTGGTACCCTAGAAAATTTTATAACTTTATAGACAAATGAACCTATTCCTATTATATACCTTTAACATAAAAGTATCACGGTGATCACATAGAACTTGGTTCTCATATAAATTACTAAAATGTCCCTAAGTAAATTTGTTAGCTTAAAGAAAAGATTGAACCAAGAGGCGGATGAATTGGTTCTAAAAAATTTGATCAATTTGAAGTAATTGAAATTATAAGGAGTTAAGGGTAAGAAAAATAAACAATTAATGTATAGAGGTTCGATCATTGAACTCGTCACCTATGTCCTATCTTCTTAATATTTTCTTACCAAGGTGATTCCTATAATTTACTAATCAAATTGTTTAACTTTAAGGCTAAGGTATAACCTTACACCACTATTTTTTAAAGCTTAGATAGACCCTTTTAATCCCTTTGAGAATTTTACCCTAAACTCTTAAATATTTTCACTCACTTTCACACAACCCCTTTTGTGGTATGAAGTATCTTACAAACAAATTGAACCTCTAGTAGGTGGATGTTTGCTGGATTTTAAATACATGATGAATGAGATACAAATAGACTTGGGAAAATATGAATTTGATACAAGTGAAATGAAGAATTTGATTACTTTTGAGCTTTTTTTGTTTAATGCTTGATTAATTTTTTGTATCTTTATTTTTTTCAGTTATTGAGAGCCTCCATTTATAGCTTGAAATTGATTTATAGATGTTGGGCATTTAATGTGGTGGTTAGAGAGCCATTCAGACCCATGCTATATTATCGATACAATACAAACAGTATCAACACAAGAATAAAAAATGACTGTTACAGCTTGTTGTATCGATACAGGGGATTGAGTATCAATACCAACCAAGCTGTATTGATACATTCGAGGGTTTTAGCCAAACCTTGGCTACTGCCAAGCATTGTATCTATATATATGGGGTGAGTATTGATACTCACTGCAATGTATCGATACATGCTTAAAAATATGGATACAAATAATGGTTTTAAGCATAGTGTCGATACATTTGTTCATTGTATAGATATAACTTCAAAATCCTTTGTAAAATGATTTTTCTTGACTTTATATTAACTTAAACATATCTAAAAAATATTTTAAGTATAAATGTACATTTTGGAACATATATTTTTAAGAAAAATACAAACTTAGTACTTTTCAAAATGTTTTTCAATTTTACATAAATACCAAGTTGAGTATAAATTAATTTAGCTTTAAGTTGTTTTTTATATCAAAAATGAATTCAAAGTTAACAAAATTAATTAAACATAAAGAATTTTAGTGTTTTTTAGTGATTTCTTTTTGTTATGGAATGCTAAAAACCCTTCTTGAAACATTCTCCCCCTATGTATAAAGGAGAAGTTCCCACAAAAGGGTTGATGAAACCCCTTGGCTGAAAAATGGTTATAAAGATTTCCATAAATTTTATTTATTTATTTATTTTTATTACTTCTTTTAGATTTTTTTTCACTTTTTTGAAAAGGTTCAATTAATATATTTGTTATTTTGCATGATGATGTCATGCATCATGCCATTATTTAGAAACATGAGAGAGAAAAAAAATCTAATTTGCATAAAAACAAATTACATGGGCTATATTGTATAAATTAAAAATTAGATCAAAAACAAAAAATGGGCTTATTAGGCTTGTTGGAATTAAATTGAAAAAAAAATATTTTATCCCATTAAAAATAAATTAATAAGTTTTTCATATAAAAATTCTAAAAAATTTTTTGAAAAATTTTATTTATAAGAAAATTTTAATTAAAAATTTCTAACTCCTAAAAGTTTTTGAGAAAAATCTTTATAGGAGAAAATTTATATTTGAAAAAATGGAGAACTCATTAAATAATTTAGAGTTTCAAAAAATTAAAGTAATATGAATTTAATAAAATTATTTAAAGAATTTTAAAATTCTAAATTTAGAAGAATTCTAATGAAAAATTTACAGACTGAAAAACTTCATATTTTGGGAATGAAAAAATTTCAAAAGTATGTTCAACTTTTATAAAAGTGAATTAAATTTAGCACATTAATCAAAATATTAATTCATAAGAATAATAAAAGTGAAAACTTGAAATTTAGAACAAATTTTGTTTGAAAAATTTTTACGAGCATGATACTCATGGTACTCTAAAAAATTCAAATTTAAGTCCTAAAATTGACAACTTGACACTTCATAGTATAAAATGTTGATAACAAATTTTCCATGAATATTTTTTATTTTTCAGGTTGAGTATTGGCATAAACACTACAAAGGTATCGATAAAAACAAACGATATTCAACTTCTAAAATTTCATAAAAAATCTCAAAAAATTTTTAAAAATAGAAAATTTTGCCATGATATCATCTATAGAAATAAATTTTAAAATTTCAAAATGATAAAGTCAAAAATTGATTTTTTTACCTTCATACTTGTTTTATTTATCTAAGATTTGTTTTTGACAACCTTCGACATTGCACTTTTCCCATTTTGTGCATATGTAGTTATTTACGCATGATTAAAAAGGTCTTGAAAATATCCAATCTACCTGAAAGAAGGCTAGCCTTACCAAGTCAATTGCTTATCATCAATCTCAGATATTGTAGAATTACATAAGAAAATGCTTAGATAAAATTAAGTGCTTACAACTGGCTCTCTAATCTTGGAGAGAAATCAAGCTTTCCATATCTAAAATCATGGTTGAATAAGATTAAAATTCTAATTTTGAAAAATAAAATAGTATTTATACTTAGTTTAAAGTGTTTGTGCCTTCAATATGATATCCAATACCTCTTACTAGTGACATGGTTAATAGGTTGTTTCATCATCCTAAACTTTTTTGGGATTGTGTAAATGACTTTGTGAAGCCACTTTCACTGACCCCTTTCTATCACGAACATTTAAACGTCCATGGCCTAAGTTTAGCTTTAGGAAACTTGAGAAAATTATAAAAATCCCTTGTTTTGCTCTAGCAACATTGCAGTCACAATTTGAAAAATCATTCTTGAACCCTAAATAATTTTTCATATTTTTTTATATTTTCCCTCAAAGGGCATTCAATTACCTTTCCAACAATGACTTGTTTGCCTCAAGATATACTGGATGAGGGAGTTAGGAGTTTTTGAATCTTTGCTATCTAGAAACCCTGGAATCAACAATTTATATTTTGTTTAGGCTATTTCAGCCCACTAGATGATTTTTATAGATTTGTAAAATATTTTTCACAAATATTGTGTGGAATTCCTTTTAAGAAAGGTATTGTTTGTGATTTAATGATTCAAAATGGGTCTGAAGTGAATTTTCAAAGTTCGTTGCCCCCTTTCCCCTGCATGTGCTACTAGTGCTAAATCAAACCTAACTTTAAAAGTCAATCTCACCTAGAAAGAGATTTCTTATGATTTTTGGAATATTTTTATGTTAATCCTTATTGAGCTTACTTTCCAAAGGTATGTCATATGCCCCATAAAACCTTCAAACAAGCTCAAAATAAATTTGGGAAGAGGGACAGCATGATGTTGTCCCTTGTTTTTAGATTAAGAAAAATTAAACAAATTTTCTCGAATCACTCTTTTGAAGCATTTAAATTCTGTGAAATGCATCTGATTAATTCCCAATTAAGTCATGTGTCACAAACGGGTCCTGCTAGGCTCAAATCAAGACCCAAATATAACAAAAATTAATTTTATCTTTTATTCAAATTACCAATTTTAATTTTAAAATACCTATTTTCATTAAAAATAATTCCATTTTAGTTTTATATTTTATTTAAGTTATCGATTTTAATTTTTTTTAAAAAAAACCTATTTGAATAATCTTCTGAAGGGATACTCTAAACTTGATTTTCATTTAAGGATACTCCAACCCCATCTTCTAAAGGGATACTCTAAACTTGTTTTTCACTCAAAAATCTAAATTTTCTCTCGAATATTCTTGGACTTTTTATTCAAAAACTTTTTTCAAAAGTATCTAAAATCTTCACCATAACGGATACTCCAATCCTGTTTTTGACTCAAAAAATCTAAATTTTCTCTCTTGAACCTCCCCAAGTCTTTTAATCATAACATTCTTTTTCACACCTCAAGCAACTACTGAGTCTAAATGCATCTTAAAATTGTTATCCTGTTATTACTTAATAATCAAAGATAATGATGAGATTCATGCTGACCGTCCCTCATTTCTATGCTTTTGGTGTGTTTATTTTTATGCAATATTTATTATACTTATTTTCGTCGTACTAACATGTTTTTTTATGGCGTCCATTTTACATTCATATTTTTGAATCACTTTTGAAAATTATAAATCAATGTTCCATGTTAGCATCTTTTTAGTGTTTAACATGGAATATTCAGTTTCCATAATTAAATCTAAAGATCATTTTCATAAAAAAAATTGTATGTTTCCTACTTCTCAGAGATGCATACGAGATTTAAAATTTTCTTTAAATCCTAGATTTAAAATTTCATAACAAATTCATGCATAAAAGGGGATTATATCAAAATTGTGAAAAGTTAAAATTGAAAAAATTTGAAACTAATGTAAAACATGGCTAGCAGGTATCAATTATACACGTTATAGGAATGTTTGTACATACTTGCATGTAACTAACTCTTAAACCCAACAAATTAATCTTTAGACCATATGGACCTTAGAATCAACTTTTTGAGTTTCGTAACTATCGCCACGTGCTTAACCTTTAAAACTTTAGACGATCTGAAAGGCATAGCACACTTGACTTAAAATAAATGATGGTTGATTGTGTTCAAGCCTTTAAGCTATCCCTTGATTAGGATTTGGATTAGCCGTGATAATACAAAAGGGGTAAAGACCATTAGATGAGCCGCTTATCCAACTAGTCTCGGATGGCCACCAGGAAGTGGCCATAAACTTGGAGTCACCATCGATCATTTTAGGATAGGCAAGATTGAATGCCTATTGAAAACAATATCACAAGCTACGAAACTTGAAACACTAATTTCAAGGTTTATGAAGTCCAAAGATTTGTTGGTTGGGCTCAGGAGTTGCTTACATATAGGAAGAACTACTATCCCCACAACGCTTAAAATCGATACCATAGTAACTATATCTCACTTTGGTCTCGGTTAAATTGGTCCATTTGGTCTTTATTTAGATATAATTCTTTTTAATGCATGAAGTTTTGAAAAATGGAAATCCAGGTTTTTTTTAAAAAAATTAGATCACATATGCACCAAGATGTGAGGAACATAGGGATTTTTGTGAAAATGATCTTTGGATTGGATTCTAAAAAATTTGAAGTTTTGTATTAGGCATTAAAGAGATACCAACACGAAGTATCGCCTTGTAAATTTTATTGGAAACCAAAATTTAAATGTGGATGCTCAATAATCAGTTTAGAAGGAAACAAGTTAGCAAGGCAAAAAATAAGAAATATGATAACAAAAAATCATAAACAAAAGAACCTAAAAATGAGGGACAATCAAAATGTGTCTCATAATTGTCTTCAATTATTGAAGAATAACCGAGACGACAATTTTAGAGATCAATCTGGATTTGGTGGTAATTTGAAGAAGAAAGATTATTCCTATGAAAATAGTTTTCAAGTATCTGGAAAGAGAAAAAAATTTATATTTTTAAGGTAAAAGTGGGGTTAGAGTATCCCCTAGAATAAAGTCATAAAATATTTAACAATAAAAAAAAGAATTTATATCTTTTCTTTAAAAGATAGGGTTGGAGTATCCTTTCAGAGTAGTAGGGTTGAAATATCCCCCAAGTTAGGAAAACACTCAGGAACAAGGAGGATATTTAAACTTTAATTAAAAAAAGGGTTGGAGTATCCCCTTTGAGTAGTAGAGTTGAAGCACCTCCACTAGTGAAAATTTTAATATGAAATCCTATTTTTTTGAATTTTAATTTTGATCTAAGTCAAAAGGGGTTGATGTTGTGGGTAAATCAACTAGGTGTATATTGAGATGTTCGAACATCTTGATAAAAGGAGAATTGAAAATTAGGTTAAAAATAGGGGACAACAGTACGTCCCCTCTATTCTCACATCTTTTTGGGTACATCCGAAAGCTTCAAAGGGTAAATAAAGTGCCATAGGAAAGATAGCTCGACATGATTTTAATATAACAATATTTCAAAAATTTTAAAAAATCACTTTGTAAGTGGAATCAATTTTTGAAGTTAGGTTCATATCAGCGTTGGCAGCATGTACAATAGAAAAAGGGCATAATGAATTTTGAAAAATCATTCCAAGCTTATCTGGGTTCGTTTGATCTTGAATAATATTTGTGAAATTTTTGGGAAAAATAATTAGAAAGTTCATCAAAATATTCGATGGGCTAAAATGGCCTAAATAGAATGTTGCATACTGGTTCTAGGGGTTTTAGATAGCAAAGGTTTAAATAATCATAAATCGCTCATCCAAGGCGATTCGAGGGCAAATAAGACATCGTTAGAAAGGTAATTTGATGCCCTTTAAAGGAAACATATTAGAAAAATAAAAAAATATTTTATGGTTCAAAAATGATTTTTTAAATTTATGCTATAGTGCTACTAGAGTAAAAATAGGGGGTTATTCGATATTTTAGTTTTTTTGAGGATAGCTTAGGTCTAGGATGCTCAAACATCTGCTACAGAAAGTAAAACATGCTTCACAAGTTCATTCCATAACCCATAGTAGTTTGGGATAATGAAACAACTTGTTGACCATATACAAAAAGTAACTTGAGATTCAAGATCAAGGATTAACACTAAAAATGATTTCCATTTTTTGAAAAATAAACTTATTTCACCATGAATCTAAAGCTAAAATGTTGATTTACCCTTAAGATTGGGAGGCCAATTTAATGAAAGCATTAAGTCCATGTTATTCTTCATCTATTAGAGGGCACATGAACTAACTTAGGAATTTTTTTAAAAATCAAGTTTTAAGAAACAAGCAAGCATTTTGATAGGGATCTCATGAACAAAATGTAGCACATACAAACATAACCATAAGCTAAACATGTAAATATACAAAGATGATATTTTGGCATGAAAATGTATGACACAAAGGTAAGAAGATGACAAATAAGGAGTATAAAGATGATATGAACATGTTTAAACAAGGGGCTAGATGCTAGAGTTGTCAAGATAGCATTTTTATTTCATGAGACTCCTTAAAACACAAGAAAATGTTTGGACATACTTAAGACATGTTAGTGTGACCATTTAAATATGAAATGGATAAGTGAATATGGAAAAAACATGGCAAAAGATAAATGAATAGAAGCTGTGTAATGATAAAAATGAATTATGGTGAATTTATATATATTCCACAACATCAAGGTGTCAAGAAGGTCATCAAGATCCTAAGACTATCAGCATTAAGGCAATAATTATGCATGAGAGTATTAGGAGGGTCATGGTACCATGAAGAGCATAGTAAAATAAAATGGATGATTAAAAATAAAAAATGTATGGAATAAAATAAAATATACCAGTAAAAGCTTGAACTTTCCTTTTTTTTAAAAAAATAGTAACTTTAAGATTAATCTCTTCCCTCTTTTTGCTATTATTTAGCAAGAAAATAGTGAAAGAAAAGAGCTTTTCTAGTAATGTGGCTACTGATAGGGTGTTTTAAGGATGAAAACTTGTGAAAGGTTGAGTTTTTGAAGGTGTTCTGGTGGTGGTTTTAAGAAGCTATGGGAATGAAGGTTGGTTGAGGGTGAAAGGCAATAGAATAGTATTTTTAGTGAATTTTTGAACTAGAGTGGTTGGAGGATTTATGGGGATGGATAAAAAGTTTTTTAAGATTTTTGGAGAGCTTTTTTAATAGCTGAAAGTTTTTTCTAAGATACCTAGTTGAGAGTTTTTCATAGTTGAAAGTCTCTTTTTTAATCTAATGCTTAGCCAATACCTTTAAGAGACAAGGCTAGGGCCTTTTTGATTTTTCTCTCCTAGAACAGGGAACATATCCAGCTATCATGCTCAGCTGACTCTCTTCTTATTGGTTCTACCACACTGAGCACGGAGGCAGAAAAGTTGTGATAGTTTGCAACTGGAGATATGCCTGCCATACCCTTTTACACCCTTATATCTTATAAAAGTGACCTTCGTCATTGATTGTTTGGGCTTTAGAAATTTGTTTAAATTCGTTGATGAGCCCATAGTTAAGGTTTGTTATGATTTATGCTAATTCCTTAGTGCAAAAACATGTTTAAATCAAGGTTTCAAAGGCTAAAAAATGGCTCGAGCTAAGGAAAAATGCCTTGGTGTATTACTATGAAACATGTTATATCGATATACAAGGTACTCTTTACTATTAGGTATCGATACAATGAGCTGTGTTTTGATACTAAGAGCAAAAAATGTTTTCATTCTCGAGACTTAAAGGCTTGTATCAATACTTTATGGATTTGTATTGATACTTATGCTTGTGTATCATTACATTTAGCTAAAAATCATAACTTTAGCTATTGCCAAGGTCTGTATCGATATAATCATGTCAGGTATCGATACCACACCTTAGGTATCGATAACCAACACTTTTGTATCGATACTACATGTGAAAACTCAAGTTTTTTGCATCATAAATGCCTCGTATCAATACTTGCGCCCTAATAGAACTTGTATGTACTTGTGGCTTCTAGATTTACATTAATTTGGTCATAACGATGGGAAATTGATTTGTGTATTCACTTGAATGACCTTGGTGACACCATGAAAAATGACCTTTGATGCCTTGTTTTTATATTTTTCTTTAATATGAACATAGGCACTTCAAACTTTCCCTAAAAAATTTTTTTGCCTAACACTGTGTCGCTTAATAGTGCCATCTAATAGACGTCCCCTGGCTTTTATTTCTATTTTCTAATTTTATCATTTTTTACCTAACTCTTAGGTTGTAAAAAATTGGCTTGAACAAAATAAGATGTCTATAGCTGCCCCTCTTTAGCTGTTTCTAAGTATTAGGAACAAGGCAAAGATAAATAGACACTATTTTATTCGGATAGGATGATGGATTTGTGTGCCTATCAAGAAGTGGAGAGTTATTTAGTATCCTATTGAGATGGATTAAACAACTTGTAGTAAACAAGATTTTGATGAGTTTTGCAGGGTCTGACCCCTTACTAGGTTATTTTTTTATTTTTTTTCAAACAGGTGCCATCAGCTTATGTTGGCTTTAAGGTAGGTAAAAAAAATGTACAGCTTTTCATGGACTAAGGTAAACAAGTGCCACCAGCTTGTGTGGGCTTTTTGGTAAGTGAGAAAACACATCTAACTCTTTATGAACTAAGATAAATAGGTGCCACTAGCTCATATAGGCTTTAAGGTAAGAAAACTTCCTACTCTTTAAGGACCGAGGTAGGTTATGTGGTGCCACCAGCTTGTGTAAGTTTAATAAGTGTCCTACTTTTTAAAGACTAAGATAAGCAGTTCCTACCAACTTGTGTAGGCTTTGAGGTAGGGAAGCATCCTATTTTTTAAGGACCAAGGTAGGTAGTTTCCACCAACCATCTTGTGTGGGCATTAAGGTAGGGAAGAATCCTACTTTTTGAGGATCCAGGTAGGTAGTTACAACTAGCTTGTGTGGGCTTTGAGCTAGGGAAGTGTCTTAATCTTTGAGGATCGAGGTAGGTTGTTGCCAAGGTAGTTGCCACCAACTTATGTGTGCTTCCAGGTAGAGAAATGTCCTACTCTTTGAGGATTGAAGTGGGTAGTTACCACCAGTTTATGTGGCCTTTAAGGTAGGGAAACATTTTGTTATTTGAGGACTGAGGTAGGTAGTTGCCATCAGTTTATGTGAGCTTTAAGGTAAGGAAACGCCCTGCTCTTTGAGGACGTAGGTAGATAGTTGCTACCAGTTTGTGTGGGCTTTTATGTACGGAAGCATCTTTTGTGTGGGCTTTCAGGTATGGAAGCATCTTACTCTATAAGGATTGAGGGAGGTAATTGTCATTAGTTTATATGGGTTTAAGATGAGGAAGTGTCCTACTCTTTAAGGATCAAGGTAGATAGTTGCCACCAGTTTGTGTGGGCTTTAAGGTAGGGAAGCATCTTGTTCTTTGAGGACTAAAAGAAAATAAGTTCGGATACTTCTATTAGATGATTTTCATTAAGCTTATAAGGTCAAAGATACTTGAGGCGTTTTGAAGTTTCTTAAAATTAGAAAATTGTACCTTAGGTTACCTATAAATTTGACTTCTGTACGAGAGCTAATACCTATAGGATATTAAATGTTGCATAATACATGGAGATGCAAAAGCCTGCCTAAATGATGCAAAGGTAATGACTTTAAAGGCCTATTTAATGGTTGGTTTTAGGCTTTCTTTGGCATTGTTGAGGTTTACTCTAATTTTTCAGAAGCTTTAAATGTTAAGGTGGATCCCTCCTCATGACTAATTACTGAGGAGGTTTTAAGCATATTCTCTAAATGTGGGGTCCCAAGGCAAGAGAGTTCATTCTTGGTATTTAAACATGAAACAAAGTTCCTGTAGAGTTTTATCTTTTAATGTAATGCTCAAAAATCCTGTTATCAATTTCGTTTGTTTATCAAGCATTATCAGTTAAATGATAAACATGATAAACATGAAATCAAGTGCTATGAAAATATTCTACAAGAAATCATGTACTTTTTTATTCAAAGAAGGAGGGTACAATTTATGACAAACTTATAAGATTATGGAAGGTTTTCAAATAAAAAAGAGATATAAGTAATCTTCTCAGTCAATTAGGTGTGACACTGATGACATGAATTCTCCACTAAGTGTTTTTGGAGATTTCTTTCGAGCAATTGATTCTTTTGGTGCTGGTGACTTATAAAAAGATCCCTTAGATTGCCTATGGTGGAATGGAGGCCTTAAAATTTGGTAGTTTCCATTTTTTGAGTGTAGGTGTGGATGAGGTTTGATGGGGTTTGGTTGGTATAAAAAAAATGGCTAGGTTATGACTTGGTTTGATCAAAGGAATAAGGTCTGGTTGCTTAAGCCACCCTTTCTAGTTTTTAATTTAAGTTATTTTTTGTTTTTGTTTTTATCTCTTTTTTTTGTGTTTTTGGTAAGTGGTAGACGAAATAGAGCACTCTTTAAGGTTTTCGTCCCAAAGTCTTTTCAAGCATAGTATTTTTTAACAGAATCGAAGTTCATAGGATTGGGTAGGTTATTGCCATCCATCTTGGTTAAGAGTACGGCTACTCTAGAAAATACATGTTTTACCATATATGGTCCTTCCCATTTTAGGGTTCATTTTCCTCTAGCATCTTTATTAATCAGGAGAATTTGTTTGAGTACCAAGTCACTTTCTCGAAATTGCTAAAGGTGGATATTTTTGTCATGGGCTTTTGTCATGCACTTTTGATACATCTGCCCATGATAGATAGCTTTGATTTTTTTTCTCCTTGATGAGATTGAGCTACTCATATCGGCTCT
>JBBYHO010518929.1:32473-47527 GCA_038382025.1 Adansonia gregorii | reverse complement strand
TTCATGAATGATGGACAATGTTGCTAGTCATGTTCTTGACTATATTGGCTACAAGATGTATCAACGACATTTTTTTTCTTTGACTTTTGTTATCTATTACTATTTTAGTTTTCACAAAAGTATGCCAAACCTTGCTTATCAAGGTTTTAACTTCTCTAATGCTTTTTTAACCCAATAACCTTTTCCATCAATGATCATATTCACTTTTGGTTCGACATGGTTAGGGAGTAGGTTGGCCCCTACATTGGGTCTAAGACCTTGTTTAATCTTGATCACTCTTTTTTTAGTAAACCCTATACCTTTCTTTTGAAAGATGTGCAATTCTTAATGGAATAGCCTTCCACTCCCACATGGTATTCACAATAAGTGTTCTTATCATACCACTTTGGGTATGGTGGTGATCTTGGGTTCATGAATAGTGGGGCCACTAGTTTGCCTGCCAATAAATGAGAGCAAATCTCTTTATATGAGCAAGGGAGTGGTTTAAAGTGCTCATTTTCTAGGGATGCTTATTAATTATTTAGAGCTCTTGCATTATGCATATTGTGGGGTTATGCATTCTAGGCTGTACTTTGCACACGATTTGGTACAAAGCTTATTGTAGGAGTGATCCTGGTAGCATGGACTAGTTACGATGCTAATGAGTAAGGGTTAAACCTATATTCAATATGCTTGGGAAATGCATAGGCTGTACTAGATGTAGACTTTGATTAAACCTAGCATGGTTTTTGCCTACAATATTCATTTACTACTCCTTACCTTTATTTACTATCTTTTTAATTAATCTAGATGCTTCCCTAACTAATATCCTACTATTCTTGATGGTGTTTTCAATCATTTCACATGATATTACCATATTAGCAAAATTTTTTATGTTGCTTCCTACTAGCTTTTCATAGTAAAGAGCTCGTAGGGTGCCAACAAAAATAACTATGATTTTCTTTTCAGTTAGATGAGGCTGAGCTTAAGCTACCTCCTTCTTCCATCTTTTAGCATACTGTCTAAAACTCTTGAAAGATTTCTTCTCCATGTTTATGAAAGAAAGACGATCTAGAACCTAATCAGACACATGCTTATACTGTTTAAGGAATATGCATGCCAAGTCTGCCTATGTTTGAATGCTTGCAGGATCAAGTCCTATGTACCATCGGAGGGCTACCTCAGTTTCACTATCCTAGAAGCAATGGATCAGTAGCTTCTCATTCTCTTCATGTTCTGCCATTTTATGATAGTACATACGAAGATAGGCAGTAAGGTCAGTAGTCCTACTGTATTTTTTAAAATCAGGTACTTTAAACCTAGTTAAGATACTGAGGCTCGAAACTAGCCCTAATGAATTTGCATCTATGATTCCAAATTTATTACTTCCTTCCATAACTCAAAGACATTTTTCTAATGAGTGATACTTGTCCAAGTCTTCATCATTTTCTGAGGGCCTCTTTACTTTCTCTTGCTCCATGTGCTCATCGAGGTCTGACACTATAAGCCTTGACGATGAAGAGCTCGCACCTTAAAATCCCTGAATTAAGTGGGATGCCTTGCATGATTAATTTAAATAAATGGCTAAGATGGTGGGATGTTCATTGCTGAAGGGTGCTACCCAGGTAGTGCCCCTTCTTGAGTATTGGTGGCTTTAGTACCACCATTCAAATTGCTTTTAGGGTAGGCCTATTGTTTCCTTATCTCAATTATGCTCGTTTGCCCTTTTTCCTCTTACACATTGGACAATAATTTAATTCGCTCGATGATCTATGCTTGAAAATTCCCCATTCTTATGAAGTGCCTACTTTTGGTACTCTCTATACATGAGTTTAAGTCTTTTGATGCGGGCCTGGTAATCATTTTCCATTGCTTTCCAACGATTGTGAATGTTATACCAAAGGTAAACTATAGATTTATGTTTTGGATCACCTTCACTATTAATTAGTTTTCAGATTAGGGCTTTATGGTATGTTCATGCATATGTTTGATGCGATGATAGTTAATATGTGATCATTAATGAATAAAAACCATGAAAGTATTATGTTAGTTGTGCAAATGCAAAATGGATAATTGGATAAATGGACAATGGATAATTGGATAAACGGACAACTTCACCAATAGCAATTTTCATTAAAGCAATGAAATGTCTTAATTATATGTGATTACATTCGAAAATGCCTAACATAATTACACTGCTTGATTACATGGTCCAAAAAGTACAACAACTCTTGCTCGTTGGCTTTGGTGGGTAACATTTCATGTATCAGGGATTAGACTACATCCATCACGTTTTCAGCCTCCAACTGAGCTATTGATTTGCTTTATGAGATGGCAATGATAGTCTTGATAGTTTTGGCATGCATGGTGAACCACTTTGAGCCATTCCTGCTCCCATTATTCAGAAGCTTTCACTAGTATGTCGACTTAGCCTTGGTGAGCTTGAAGAGAATGCTCTAAATCTTGAAGTCTGAGTGTCAGAACCCTATTTTGTCCTAGTTTGCTCTTAAATCTTGAACTCAAACCTCTAACTGTTAATTCCTTCATCGATAAGTTAATGTAAAAGCTTGGGTTCCAACAAGCTTTTCCCTATTGACCCTAATAGCTTCTTTCCATTGGTGTAGTTCCTTCTTGAGAGTGGTAATTTCTGTCCTCCACTCAATAAATGACTTTTCAAGGTTTTAGAACTTGCTTGCTTTATTAAAGGCAACATAGTCTCTTTTCAAGCTCTCGAGATCCTTCTTCTGGTGGTTTTTCTCTTTAACATCCCTGCTCACCTTGCCATCCCTAAGGTAGAGGTCCATTTTTAATTAACGATTTTCCTCTTTTAATCAAGCGATCTCCTTGGCAAAGGTTGCCTTTTCTTGTTTAAACTCTTGCTTAAGCAATTCAAATTTTAAAAGAAAATTCATCAACTGGCGTTTGTAATGACCTGATACTAGGTCAGTGTATGGTGTCATTAATTTGCTGGATCCTCTATTCATCATATCCTAAGGTCATACTATTCCCTTTCCAATATCTCTCCATGCAACAGGTTTGTTTCCATGCATTAAAGGCTAGTTGGACTTTTGATTTGTAGTCGAGCTCACCATAGTCAAAATCTCACAACTTTAGGTCTTGGATAAAGGGGATGAACTAATGGCACTAAACTGTTGAAGGACTAAAAGAAGGGCGTAGCTAGTACTCCTTTGCAATCTTATAAGTGGTACAAAACTATAATCTCCGCACTGGTATATGACTATTTATGGGGAAAACCAAAAGGCCTTCCATGGAGGTTTCGAAACTTTTAGACCCATTGCTCTTCAGATTTGCCTTAAGGCCATTCTTTCTTAAGTACCTTAGAGATAGGGTTAAAGCTAGGTAAGAAACAATGCAACTTCCTATTTTCTTCTCGACGAAAGTGACTGACAAGTTAAATGTGAAAGAGTGGTGCATAACTAATGAAATGGCCCGTACCCATGTTCTTACAAAAATTAAAAGCTTGAATAGTTTGGACAATAATGGTCAGGGCGATATTGATGTTATAGCATAAACAAGAAAAGACATCTGCAACCATGGTTTTAACATAGCCTAACATTTTAGGGAATATAACCAGACCATATATCTCTAAAGCATAGATATTTTGGCTTTTTCGGATGTCAATGGTACTTATCATTTTTTCTTTCAAACTAGCCAATGAGATGCATCACTATTCCTCTTTGTTTTGATATGATTCTCAATCTAAGACTCTCTTGCCTCGAGGATTTAAGCCAATCTTTCTTGAAGGTTGGAGGATTCAATGCTTTACAGTATATCCTCTCAACCTTTGCCCTTTCAATGTTGAGTAACGCAATGTATTTATCAATAGCGAGGACTAGGTCTTTATGATTGAAAGCAAAACATTGGTATGCTGGATTCTAAAACTGAGAGGCCGCTTATAACAAACTGATGTACAAATGAACTTTAAGCAGAAGAACGATATCTCCATATCTCTTAGTGAATGATTCCCTTTCTGTACTATCCTAGTTGGTCCATACAATTCTTAGATCTTGCCAATCATTTTGGCAATATCTTATCTTGATCCTTTCATGCACTATTAAGACATGCCTCAATTTAAAGATGTCTCCATCTTTACACTATTAGTGCTCCAACCATGCTCAAACTTTTTCAAAAGACTTTAGCTCTAAAATAGATTGTTGCTCTATGATAGACGCCTCTTAGTGAACACTGATCCATTAGCGCCAATTATCCTATGATGACAGTAATTATGATGAAATGATGCCTGGTGAAAAGGAAAAGTAAAAAGGGAACGAGTTAGTAACCAATACAAAATAGTAGGTAAAAGATCAAAAAATGTAAGGAATCATAAAATTTACCCTAAAAAAAGGCGGTATGATGCCTAGGGGTAGATAAGATGATCACAAACATTACAGCGTTAAATAAGTAGCATATTAACATACCCGCATTAAAATTACCTCTTCACGAATTAACATGATACCTTGCGAGGATTAAGATTGATCATCTAAATGGTGATGTTCGTTCATCACCATCAATGTTAAACACATACTAAGCTATCATTCAGGTAGCATGATGGCTTATCTTGGTCAGATACAAATATTTCAAGATGGCATTGCAAATAATGGCATTCACTTTTACTTACCCACTTATTAAAGAAGATTTGCCATTCAACGTAATGGCATCAAAAAGGAATGATCATGAAAATAAAAAGACAAATATAGGTGACAACATTCATCGATCTTTGCCCACACAACCATGGTATATAGGAAAAAAGCTAAGAAATGTTTCCTAAAGTAATCATAATCTTCTAGTTATTCTAGTAGCATCTGGTACAGTTTGACATGGTTTAGCTCGTAGGGTTCACTATGTGAGTTTAAGTTGATGCCTATTTCAGTATTTGAATCACTCCTCTATTCAATAAGAATAGTCGAGGCACCTTGATCATAGGCCTATCATGGGTTTGGCAAAACAGGTTTGATCTAGTGGATTTATTTCCTTATGTAAGTACAAAGGGGTACTCACGAGAGACAAGTAATTTATATCCCTGCCATGCCTATATGAAAGGTTACTTACAAAGGTGGATGGCTTACTTCCTCTGAATAATTAGGGTACTAACCACACCATGGTGGACGGTGGGAATCTAGTGCAAATACAACTGCATGGTCTGTATCAGGGACACAATCAAACCTTTTTTTCACTCTTATATTACCATATTTATTTCGATCAATATTTATTTGGGCATGAATAATGCCTAGCAATCACATGGCAAACATAAACAATAGACATTATTAGGCCAAATTAGAAAAGAATTATATCTAAATAATTATGGAGATTGAAAAACCAAGAACCGAGTGAGATATAGAGAGTTATAAGCCTTACTCTTTATGGTCCCCAGCGGAGTTGTCAAGCTATTGCCACATATTAGAACCTTAAAACTTTGGATAATTCTAAGGGCATAGCGCACTAAACTTAAAATAAATGATGGCTGGTTGTGGTTGAGCCTTTGGGCTATCCCTTGATTTGGATTTTGATCAGGTGTGATAATATAAAGGGGTTAGGGATTGTCAGACGAGTCGCTTATCCAACTAGTTTTGGATGGCCACCATGAAGTGGCCATAAATTTAGAGCCACCTCCAACTATTTTAGGCTAGGCAAGATTGGATGCCCATTGAAAATAATATCATGGGTTACAAAACTCGAAACACTGATTTTAAGGTCTACGAAATACATAGATTCATTGGTTGGGCTTGGGAGTTGGTTACGTGTAGGGAGGACTAGCATCCCCACGTTGTTCAAAAGTGATGCCTACTAATTGTATCCCACTTTGGTCTTGGTTAAATCGGTTCCATTAGGTCTCTATTTAGATATAATTCTCCTTAATGCATGAAGTTTCAAAAAATAGAAATCCAGGTTTTTCTAAAAGAAAATTAGATTACCTATTTACCTCGAAGATGCGAAGAACATAGGGATTTTTGTGAAAATGATGTTGGGATTGGATTTTAAAAAAATTGGATTTTTTATATTAGGCACTGGAGAGATACCAACATGAAACATCACCTTATAAATTTTATTGGTAAACAAATTTTAAATATGGATGCATAACAATCACTACAAAAGGAAACAAATTAGTAAGGCGAAAAATGAGAAATATAATAACAAGCAATCACAAATAAAAGAACGTAAAAAGGAGGAACAATCAAAATGTATCTTATGATTGCCTTTGATTATTGAAGAATAACCATGATGACAATTTTAGAGACTTGTCTGGATTCGATGGTCATTTGAAGAAGAAAGATGATTTCTATCAAAACAATTTTAAGGCATCCGAAATAGAGAAAATTTTAAATTTTTAAGGTAAAAGTGGGGTTGGAGTATCCCTTAAAATAGAGTGGTAAAAATATTTATGAATAAAGAAAAAATTTGTATCTTTTCCTTAAAAGACGGGGTTGGAGTATCCCCTCAGAGTAGTGGGGTTGGAATACCTCTAAAGTTAGGAAAACACTTAGGAACAAGGAGAAAATTAAACTTTAATTAAAAATAAGGTTAAAGTATCCCCATTGAATAGGGAATTGGAGTATCTTTACTAGTCAAAAATTTTAATATGAAATCTTATTTTTTGTATTTTAATCTTGATTTGAGTAAAAAATGGTTGATGTTGTGGGGAAATCAACTAGATGCATTTTGGGATGTCTGAACATCTCGATAAAATAAGATTAAAAAATTAGATTAAAAATATGGGACAACATTATGTCCCCTCTATTGCTATATTTTTGCGGGTACATTTGAAAGTTTCAAAGGGTAAATGAAGAACTATTGGAAAGGTAGCTCAACATGGTTTAATATAAAAATATTCTGAAAATTCTAGAAAATCACTTTCTAGGTGGAATTAATTTTCGAAGTTAGGTTCATCTCAACACTGGCAGCATGTACAATTAAAAGGGTGGGATGGATTTTGAAAAATCATTCTAAGCTTATATGGGATCATTAGACAATTTTGTGAACCTTTTGGGAAAAATATTTGAAAATTTCATAAAAATCATCTGATGGGCTGAAATGGCCTAAACAGATTGTTCCATACTGGTTCTAGGGGTTTCAAATAGCAAAGGTTTGAAAAATCATAACTCCTTCATCCAAGATGATCCTGGTGCAAATAAGATACCATTAGAAAAATAATTAGATGCCCTTGAAGGGAAAAATATTAGAAAAATCAAACGAAATATTTTATGGTTTGAAAATGATTTTTCAAATTTGGACTATAGTGCTACCAGATCAAAAATAAAGGGATTATTTGATATTTTGTTTCTTTTTATGATAGATTTGGGTCTAAGACATTTGAACGTTTGTGATAGAAAGTAACACGGGCTTCAAAAGTTTATTCCACATTCTGTAGTAGTTTGGGATGTTGGAACAACACATTGACCATGTCACAAAAAGGAATAAGAGACTTAAGATCAAGGATTAATACTAAAAATGATTTTTTTTTTGGAAAATGAGCTAATTTCACCATGAATCCAGAGCTGAAATGTTGATTTACCCCTAAAATTGGGAGACCAATTTAATAAAAGCATCAAGTCCATGCTATTCTTCATCTATTGGAGGTAGCATGAACTTAACTTGGGGATTATTCTAAAAATCAGGTTTTAAGAAACAAGCAAGCATTTTGATGGGGATATTATGAACAAAATGTAGCATGTACAAGGATAAACATAGGTTAAACATGTAAATATACAAAGTTGATATTTTGACATGAAAATGTGTGACACAAATGCAAGAAGATGACAAATAAGGTGCACGGAGATGATATGAACATGTTTGAACAAGGGCATGGATGCTGGAGTTGTCAAGACAATATTTTTATTTCATAAGACACCTTAAAACACAAGAAAATATTTGAACATACCTAAGACATGTCAAGGTGATCACTTAAATATGAAATGGATATGTGAATATGGAAGAAACATGGCAAAAGATGCACGAATAGAGGTTGTGTAATGATGAAAATAAAGTGTTGTGAGTTTATATATATCCTACGACATCAAGGTGTCAAGAAGGTCATCAAGATCCTAAGACTACCACAACCAAGGCAATAAAGATGCATGGGAGTATTAAGAGGGTCATGGTATCAAGAAGGGCTTACTAGAATGAAATGGATGATCGAAATAGAAAATATATGGAACAAAGTAAAAATATACTAGTAAAAGCTTGAACTTTCCTCATTTTTTAAAGCAGTAACTTTAAGATCAATCCCTTCCCTCTTTTTGCTATTATTTAGCAAGAAAAAGGTGAAAGAAAAGAGTTTTTTAGTAATGTGGCTACTGATAGGGAGTTTTAAGAATGAAAATTTGTGAAAGGTTGGGTTTTTGAAGGTGTTCTGGTGGTAATTTTAAAAGGCTACGGGAATAGAGGTTGATTGAGGGTGAAAGGTAATAGAACAGTGTTTATGGTGAGTTCTTGAAGCTAGAGCGGCTAACGGATTTTTGAGGATAGATGAAAAGTTTTCTAGGATTGCTAGAGAGCTTTTTTGATAGTTGAAGTTTTTTTTCCTAGATAGCTAGTTGAGAGTTTTTCATAGTTGAAAAGTCCCTCTTTTAATCTAATGCTCAGCCAATGCCTTTAGGAAACAAGGTAAGGGCATTTTGTTATTTTTCTCTCCTGGACCAGGGAACATCTCCAGCTACCATGCTTAGTTGACTCTCTTCTTGTTGGTTCTACCACGCTAAGCAATGAGGTAGAAAAGCTGTGATAGCCTGCAACTAGAGATATGCCTGCCATACCTTCTTACACCTATACGTATATATATATATCTTATGAAAGTGACCTTTTTCATTGATTGCTTATGCTCCAATAATTTTTTCGAATCTATTGATAAGCCCATAATTGAGGTTTGCTATGATTTATGATAATTTCTAGGTGTAAACACATGTTTAAATTAGGTTCTCAAAGGCTAAAAAATGGCTCGAGCTAGGTAAAAATGCCTTGGTGTATCAATATAGAACATGTTATATTATACACAAGTATTTTTTACTCTTGAGTATCAATACAATGAGCTATGTATCGATACTAAAAGCAAAAAAAGTTTTCAATCTCGAGACTTAGAGGCCTCTATCGGTATGCCATGGATTTGAATCTATACTCATGCTTGTGCATTAATATATTTTGCTAAAAGTCATAATTTTAGCTACTGCTAAGGATTGTATCGATAAAAACATGCTAGGTATTGATACCACACCTTGGGTATCGATACCAAACCCTCTTGTATCGATACTACATGTCTAAACTCAAGTTTTTCACACCATAAAGGCCTTGTATCAATACTTGCTCCCCAATTAACTTGTACATACCAGTGGCTTCCTGATTTACCTCAACTTAGTCACAAATAATGGAAAATTGATTTGTGTATTTGTTTGAATGACCTTAGTGACATCATGTAAAGTGGCCTTTGATGCCTTGTTTTTATATTTTTCTTTCATACAGTGCATAAGCATTTCAGACCTTCCCAAAAAGTTTGTTTTGCTTGGCACCGTGTCTTTTAATAATGCATGGTAACATGGCACCTAATAGTCATCCCCTAGTTTTTATTTTTATTTTTTGATTTTATCATCTTTTACTTCTCTTAGGAAGTCAAAAACTAGCCCGGACAAAATGAGGTGTCTACAATGACTTAGAATATTGTTTTCAATAGGAAGCCAATCATGCCTAGCCTAAATGATTAGTGGTAACTCTAAGTCTTTGACCACTTCATGGTGGCCATCCAAGACCGGTTGGATGAGTGATTCGTCCAATGATCTTTCCTCTTACTATCATCTCGTTATCCCTAATCCAAATCCCAATCAAAAGATATTCGAAAGGCACACTTTTAAGTCACACATCTCAGCATCCAAGTGATTTGGTTGTGTTGGGGCACGTTGGGATAGCTTGGTGACACCACTAGGACAATCTTTAAAAAGTTAGGCCTATAACTAGTCCTGTCTGCTTAATTTTTGGTTGCTTCAGTTTTAATCACTATTTAACTATAATCCTTTTTCATTTTAACTACTAATATTTTACTTTTCATGATTTTTATCGTATAGTCATAGAGGACTGCCTTATTCCTAAATAAATATCGATTCATTAAGCATGGTGATAAGAGTTAAACTAAAAGGTTTGATTGTTTTCCTAACACATACTATGCACTTGCATTTGTATAGGATTCTAATCAAACTACATGATAGGATTAAGGTCCCAAATATTAGAAGGAAGTGAGTTATCCATTTTTTTGGATAACCTATCGCATAAACATAGCAAGAACTTTTAAGGTGTAAATTGCTTATGTCTTTTGTAAGTAACCCTCTACATTTGCATAGCAAAATACATCTACTGGATTAAACCCATTCCACGATGGGCCTAAGATCAAGGTGCCTTAACTATCCTTACTAGATGAAGGAATGATTTGGATACCAATGCAAATGTCAACCGACTATATTTAGTAAGCCATATGAGTAAAACTATGTCAAACCATATTAAAATGCTACTAGAATAACTTGGAGAACAAGAACACTCAAGAAAGCACTTTTTACCATTGCTCTATGTACCATAGTTATGTAGGCAATGATGAACGAACATTATCACCAGCGTTCGCCATCTCATGGCTCATTTTTTTGTTAGGGAATGCTATTATACTATTCAATTGATGGCTAATGTTTGTCAAAAAATGAGCAGTGAAAGGTGGATGACATCACTTACAAAGCCTAATATTACTTTAAATAGTGTCATATTCAAACTCGAATAAGTTATTATGCTATTTGAACAATGGCTTAATGCATACCCACTATAGATGATGATTAACAAACATCACCACTAACCAGTTCTGCCCTTGCAAGGTACCATGTCATCTCAATAAAGGTGACTTTTAGCTAAGACTTGTTGTCATGCTTTTCGTGTATGCTTACATTGTCATAACATTTGCAATTATCATGCCCACCTCTAGGCATCTTAACGCCTGTTATTGAAGCAATTTCTATGATTTATTTTAGTCACCATTCTTTTATTTCTTATTCTTGTATGTATTATTTTATACTGTCACTTAATTATTTCTTTTTTGTTTTTTGGTTTTTGCATGGATCATTTCATTGTAATCATCATCATTATGGGACAACTAGCCAAAGCTTCAGTGATTAGCAAGGGATGTGTGTCATGGAGCAATAGTCTATTTTTATTCTCAAGTCTTTTGAATAAGTAAGAGCATGGTCGAAGGGTAGTACACATGATGATAGGGATGTTCTTAAGCTTAGTTTTACCTCGATAATGCATAAGAGGGTCAAGGTTAGGTATCAACAAAAGAATTGGTGATAACTGAAACACATTTGGGCTAGTTGAAGTAATGCCAAGAGGGAGTCAATCACAAAGAGATAATGAGACATAGCCCTCATACTCTAAATCCGATTGGACATTAGCTTGTTTTGCGAAGCATCATAGTTATGGAATCAACCTACCAATGCTTCATCTTTAATTAAGAAGATTTGGTCCCTACTGTTGATGAATACATAGCATTACTTAACATTGAAAAGGCTAAGTTTGACAGGTATACTATAAAGTGTTGTAACCTACACCTTTCAAGGAAAGATTAGCACAGATTCTCGAAGCCATGGGGCCATGGATAAATAGCCATGTTAGGGTGAACGGGAATAGTGAGTGCATTCCTTAGGCTAGTTTAAAGAAAGTAATGGAAAATCTTAATAATACCAGTAATATTTTGGGTATCTTTGCTTTAGCAAATTAGGGGTTAGTTATATTCTTGAAAATATTAGGCTATATAGAGGTAGTAGTAGCAAATTTTTTCTCTCAATTGTTCTACGATATCAACCCTATACTTGCCATTATTATTGAGACCATTCAAGCCATAAGTTTCTATAAGAAAATGGGGATAGGTTAATTAATTGAATATGCCTCGCTTCTTCACATATAGTTTACAGCCACTTTTGCATCAAAGAGAGGAGGATGTTGTATTTTTCATTTCTAACTTTAGCCTTTCTCCAAGATCCTTAAGAATGAATAGCTTCAAGTCAAGCTTGAGGAATAGTGGGTCAAAAAGTTTTGGAATGTTAAAAGAGGTTGCATGGAAGGCTCTATGGATTTCTCTTCAATTAATCATATATAAATATAGAGATTATATTTATGGGCCACTCAAAGGCTTGTGGGGAAGCACCAACAATGCACCTCTCCTAAATTTTGCCATAGTTTTAATGCCAATAATTCATCCCATTCTTTCAAAACCTCAAACATTGGGAATTTGACTATGCTAAAGCCCAATAAAGTTAAAATTCTAATTAGCTTTCCATGCTTAGAGGGAGATTCACTGCATAAAGAGATATTAGAAAGGAAATGACATGAACTTTGAGGTGCAATAAGTGGACTATTCACCACATCAATAATACTCTATCGTTATCCAATGTTGGGATAGCTCAAGTCTTGATTGGTGAGTCTCCTTTTGAGATTTAACTGCTCAAATAGGAATTTGAATAGGCAACAGTAGCCTTTACTATGGAAATAACCCATTTATAAAAGGAAAAAACTCAACCAAAAATGTACATTATCTTTAGGATGGGGCGATGAAGCAAGTTATCAAAGAAAGACATTACTTCAAGTAGAATCTTAAAAATTTACAAAAAGACTATATGGCACCATAAAGAAGAAACAAGTACTGTCACATTAGTAAGTCATCAACTAAGTAGGGGGCAAAGCTTGTTGCCCTCAATAAGGAGTTGAATTAATAAAAAAAGGGCCTAGGTCAATAAAGGTGGCTCATTGAGGCCTATACTCTCACATCAACCTACTAAAGAAGGAATAAGCATCTCTAAGCTCAACTATAAAATTTTAAAGTAGACAAGGTTGAAAATAAAGTTTTAACACTTAAAGTTCAAGATTTAAAATAATCCCTGCAAACTTATTAGGACCACATTAAGGAGCCAATGAGAGCCTTAGAGCATTAAGAATAAAGAATGGCAATATATTGTTTTTTAAGCACCTTAGAATTATCATGACCACCATCATCGTCTTACCGAATAAATTAGGGTAGCCCAAGTAGAGGCAGATGACATGATCAAGATAGAAATTCTTTAGGATGATATATCATGCCCACTATAGACCATAAACAAGAGTTGTTGTATTTTTTGGAACATGTGATTGGACAATGTAATTATGTTAAACATTTTCGGATGTGATCATGTGTAACCAAAATATTTTGTTGCTTTAATGAAATATTTTATTGGTGAATCTGTCCTATAATCCAACTGTCCCTCTTGCACATGAATAACTTATTTAATTCTTTTATTGCTTTATTCATTTATTCATGTCAATAATCACTTACTGCCATAAATGCTTGCTTATCATCATCTCATCAAACATATTCATGACATATCATAAAAGCTTAATCATGTAATAATCTAAAGTGCAAGGTGCCTTAACATGTGGAACCTACTATTCATCATTGATATAACACTGGTAATCGGTGGAGCGCCATAAAAAATAACCATCAAGCCCATATTGACTGGCTGAAGCTCATTTCGAAGAAGTCTTAGGAATAAACACTTCAAAAGAATAAGGAATTGCAACCTTAGATAGCAGAGCTACCTTAGCTTTTGTCAGTTGCTCTGAAAGATAAAAGGCAACTAGCATTATCGACATAGGAAAGAGGCTGAATAATCTTGAGAATGCTCTTAATGGTGGTATTGAAGCTGCCAATGCTTATAAAAAAGCATCACATGAAAACAACCTCCAACAGCACTGATCCTACCATCTCAACCTTTTATCTACCTAAATCTTGTAATAACACCTTATCTGGTTTTGAGGTATCAAGGCGCAGGCTTTTAATAGGTAAGGCCTTTAGTTCTATACTTATGAGCAGGCATAGCAAGAAAAAGCAAATGGTCTAAGGCCTTTTGAAACCATCAAGGATACGATCAAGTATTAGTTACTAGAAAAATGCCTTGAAGCTATGAAAGATATCAACAAATTTAAGATCATAGATTCCAAATCTCTAGGTTTAGTCTCCAATCTCATTATCCCATCTAAGTTCAAGGTGTCGGATTTCAAAAAAATATAATACCATTATAGATCCTACCATCCTGCTTCGTATGTATTGTAGAGAGATGACTAAGTGTAAAGAGAGTGAAAAGCTACTGATACATTGCTTCCTAGATAGCCTAATTGGGGCAGCTACCTATTGGTATATAAAGCTTGACTGAATTAGAATTTAAACATAGGCATACTTAGCTCATGCCTTTCTAGGCCAATACAAGGACGTATTCGGTTGGGCTCTAAACTACTTTTCTCTCATGAATATGGTGAAGAAAACCCACTAAAATATTTTGGTGATATCTTCAAAGATAGAGAGAAAAAGCTACATAGGTTCATTTTTCCCTAATTGAGAGAGAAATGACGGTTATATTTGTTAACACCTTATGAACTCCTTACTTTGAGAAGTAGTGGGGAATATAACAAAAAACACTGCTAACATGGTCATTACAGGTGATATGATAGATAATGCCATAAAAGTGGCAAGATATCTAAAGGAGAATCATTTAGCGTGACTAAGAAGTATACAGCTAGAGGCAAAATGAAAGAAGTGAGTGCCATTAGTAGGGGTCTGACTAAGTTATCTCAGAGTCTATATTTGGCACAAAGTATGTACTTCCCAACATGACCTATTTGGGCTTTAGTCTTTACTCACCAATTACACAACCAGTTTAGCTTATGAGATTGAACCTAACGATAAGCTTTGTGCAGAACCCTACCTAGAGCACCACTCAAGGTGCTTAACTTTGCAACATGAACAATGCTAGAGCCCCTAACAACCAACAAGCACCTCATGAGAGAAAACACTTCAATTTGCTCCTATACTTCTACAAAGAAATCTACTTTTGATTATTAGCAGGACAATTTATGGCCTTAGTTCTCATAAATCTATGATCGCCTTTATATCCAAAATGGTATGAAGGAAATGCCTATTGTGAGTACCATGCCAAGGTGCAAAGCCACCTCATTAAGAGCTGCACTTTGTTTAAGGGAAAGGTATATAGTTTATTAAAAAATAGTGTAATT
>JBBYHO010518929.1:0-32373 GCA_038382025.1 Adansonia gregorii | reverse complement strand
AGGTGCAAAGCCACCTCATTAAGAGCTGCACTTTGTTTAAGGGAAAGGTATATAGTTTATTAAAAAATAGTGTAATTTAGATCAAACAAAGGCCTAGACCTAATTTGGAGCTAATCCATTTCCCAAGCATGCAAAATCAAAGGTAAATTCATTAATTGATAGGAAGACTTGTTGGATTAAGAAGAATGTTATAGAAATCAAAACACCAACGAGAAGGTATGGTAAGCTCTTGTGAAAGTTAGGACAGTATCAAAAATTAAAAGTTAAAATGAAAAAGCAATTACACCTTCTTGTTCCTATTATGGATGGAGACATACCCTGTAACACTTTTTACACTTCCTAGAGATGGTCTAAGGGATAATGGATTGCTTGAAAATTAAATTTTATGAGAAGCAAGATAAAAACATGAGCCTATCTCTCTATGCCATAAATAAGGATAGGAAGATCCCTCTTTATAGTGTTGGAAGGCTGTTGGTCTTCTTTGCCAACTAACCTAATGCTAATGCCATTCCTGTTAAGCTCGCACCAAAAATGATTATATAGCTTCTATTCCTTTTTCCTTATAAAGACAATAAGGCAATGCCCTGGATGTATGAAAGTAAAAATGTTAATCACCAGGGAATTGGCCAACAAGCAGCTAATATCAACCTCTCGAGGGTAAGCCACCTAACCTACAATGGTAGGTGTCATACCTTAGCCATATCAAAAAGTGTTACTCAGTAAAAAATACCTTTCTCCTTTAAGCATAAAAAATAATGTTGATAAAATCATATCTAACCACCATCAAAGAATTGATGAATAAGAAAAAACTACAAAATCCTCAAACTTATCAAGCACAACATTTACAATATCATCAGTTACTTGAACAAGCAACCCATAAAGATATCTATGCTATCATTGCGGTTAAATTTTGAAGCTTACGGAACACTTTCTTCATGGTCTTTAATGAAGCATCCATCCTGTATGATATTTTGATAAACCAGTTGGATTGCTTAGTAAGCACTATCATAGCCAACAACTATATATCATTTAGTGATGATGAGATCAACCATGGAGGAAGGGGAAATTATAAAGCCTTTACATCACTACCTATTGTAAAGACAACACCCTGCCTATAGTTTTGGAATCTTCTTTTTACTCCTTGAGTTCATTACTGCAATTTAAGTTGAGAAAGGTTTACCAGTGGTTAAGCTTCATTTATCGAGAAGTATTCATATGGGTCTTAAGTTTACCATTAGCAAGGGTACCAGGGTAAGAAGGGGACTCAAAAAATATCTTTATGGAATTGTAAGAGCTCTAAAAATCATTAATTGGATTAATAAGAAAGGTTTGATGTTCAAGCCTAATGCACAATGGAAGAGAAGGTAAGCTCAAAGAAACCATGAGAAAAGGATAGCACATCTATTGGGTCAAGACTAAGGATAAAAGCCCATGATATTTTCGTTGATATAAAAGAGCTTTTGTTTGAGATGTAACAACTTGGATCAAAAAGAAAATACTGAGTCTGACAATGTGATGATCATTTTGAACGAGGCACTTAAAGATTTCTTTATCAATATGATTGATGAGCCAAGGACATCACCAACGGAGCATGAGACTAGTTTATGTCTTCCAAGATTTATTTTGAGTGTTTGGACTAAAACTAAGATTCTTGTGCTATTTAAGTTTGTTTCAAGGTAATACTATGAACTAAACCTAACAATTTCTATCTAAAAGCATTGTGTGATTCTTTGTATAGTCATCTTTTTTATTAAGTATTATTAATAAAATGACTAAGCATTATGTATTTCATTTCTTATGTTCATTCTTATTTTTCTTGCTAATTCATAGACCTTTTTATACATATTTTTTTGTCTATGTTATTTTTTTCCATATTTTCATATACCCAGATGAAATTGACATGAATATCCATACTGAGATTACAAAAATTAATTTTAAGCAACCAGTCTAAGCTGGTGAGGTCAAGTTTGAGGAAAGCCTTATGGCGCGGAATCTATTATGGTTAATTGAATAGGAAGAAAAATAGATCTTACCTTATGAGTAACATATTAAAACCATAAATCTTGAAACAAAGGAAGACCAAAAAGAAGTCAAGATTAAAACCTCCAAAAGCTTATTAACTTGAACCAAATTGATCAACATTTAGCAAAAAATATGGATTTGTTCGCTTACTCTTACCTAGATGCCTAAATTAGACATTGACATAGTAGTTTGTAAGCTTCCCCTTAAAATAGAATTTAAGCACACATAACAAAAATTTAGGAGAATGAAACCAGAAATGTTTCTTAAAATCAAAGAGTAAGTGAACAAATGATTTAAGGAAAGACTTCTCAAAGTGGCTAATTATCTCGTATGGTTAGCCAACATAGTTCAACTTCTAAAAAGAATGGCAAGGTACGAATACGCATAGACTATAGGGATTTAAATTAGGCTAGTCCTAGTGATAACTTTCTTTTACCTCACATTGACACTTTAATAGACAACACCACAAAAAATTCCCTATTTTTCTTCATGGGTGAATTCTCAGGCTACAATCAAATTAGAATGGCACTTGAAGGCATGGAGAAAACACATTCATGACCATCTAGAGTACCTTTTGCTACAAAGTTATGCCTTTCAAACTCAAGAAGACAAAGGTAACCTATCAGAAAGCAATGATGATGCTAGTCGATGACATTATACAAAAAGAGATAAAGGTTTATGTGGATGATATGATCGCTAAATCACTAAACAATCAACATGTTTCCAATCTTTGAAAGCATTTCAAACGGTTGTGCAAATACCAGCTCAAGCTAAATCCTACTAAATGTACCTTCGATGTCACTTCTGACAAGTTATAAGGCTTCAGTATAAATGAAAAGGGAATTTAGGTTGTTTAAATATTGTCAAGGCTATTCAAAATCTACCATCACTTCATACATAAAAAGAAGTAAAGAGTTCCCTAAGAAGACTAAACTACATAGTCAGATTTCTATCTTAACTAATTGATAAATGAGATCTAATCTTTCAATTACTTCAAAAGTAGAACCCTAAATAATGAAGCAAAGAGTGCCAAAAACCTTGAATGAAGTCAAACACTATCTGTTAAACCTGCCAATACTTGTGCCCCCAATATCGGATGACTTTTAATCTTGTACCTATTAATTTTTGACAAGTCTATGGGCTGCATATTGGGTCAACATGATAAATTAGGTAAAAAAGAATAGGTCATCTACTATCTAAGCAAGAAGTTCACGAAGTGTGAAAACAACTACTCAGTAGTCAAGAAACTACATTGTGCTTTAGTTTAGATAGATCAAAAGTTAAGTCAATACATGCTATACTATACTCAATGGCTAATCACCAAACTCAACCCCATCAAATACCTATGTGAGGTCCCTACATTATCAAGAAGATTAGCCAGGTGGCTAGTTTTGCTCTCCAAGTATGATATTATTTACTTGAACTAGAAAGCCATTAAGGGTAGTGCGAACAACTAACTTACTGGTAAGCTAAGTAGGGAACTATTATGAGTCATTGGGTTTTGAATTCCCAAAGAAGATCTGATATGCATATTTGAGGAAAAATATACTTTTGATTACAGTCAATCTTAAAAAATATACTTTGATAGAGCTACAAATGCATTAGGGCATGGAAATAGGGCAATTCTGATCTCTCCTAATGGAAACTACTACATTTAATTGCTAGATTAAACTTCAATTGTACCAATAACATAATTGAATATAAGGCCTGTATCATGGGACTCGAAGTAGCTATTAAAAGAGGTATCAAAACTCTACAAGTATTCTAAGATTTAGCCTTAGTAATTTATTAACTCTAAGGAGAGTAAGACACTCAAGATGCTAAACTAGCCCAATATGGGAAACTAATCTCCATATTAAGATAAAACTGTAATAAAATTAGTTTCCAACATTTGCCTTGAGAAGAAAACCAAGTGGCTGATATTCTGGAAAGCTTTGCCTCTATGTTTAAAGTTTAAAAGTTAGAGGTTACACCTATTCAACTGAGCATCCATGATGCTTTGACCTATTACTATAGCATATTGGAGGAACAACATTGATTATTATGGTACCATGATATTCTCTATAAATCAAGGATAAATAGTACCTAGAGTATGCTATTGAAATTGACAAAAGGACCATCCAAAGAATGGCTACAACCTTTACTCTAGATGGTGGGATTTTATATAAAAAAAGCTAAGATCAAGTATTACTCTGGTGTGTAGATGCTTTCAAAGCCAAAAAAATTCTAGAAAAAGTCTAAGGGAAAATTTATGAAATACACGCCAATGGACATCAAATGGCAAAGCAAGTGATGCAATCTGGCTATTATTAGTTAACTTTTGAGAAAGATTGCATCGATTATGCCTAAAAGTGTTGTAAACTATTAGTGCCAAATCTACACGAACAAAATTCATGTCCTAACATCACCTCTACATGTTATGACAACTCCATGGCCTTTCTCTATATAGGGCATGGACATGATTGGACTTGTCACCTCTAAGGCCTCGAATATGCTCTGTTTCGCCTTAGTTACCATTAGTTATTTTACCAAGTGAGAGGAGCTTCATATGCCAGCTTCACCAAATCCTTCGTGTGCAAATTTGTAAAATGAGACATCATGTGCTAATATGGGCACTCAAACAAATCATTACAAATAATGCATACAATTTGAAAAATAAGATGATCCAAGCAATTTGTTCTCAATTCAAAAGTTAGCATCATAAGTTAGTCTTGTATCGCCTAAAAATGAACAGGGTAGTGGAAGCTACCAATAAGAACATTAATAATATAATTGAGAGGATAGCTTAACTATACAAAGATTAGCATAACTAGCTATCTTCTATGCTACATGCATGCCTACCACGCAATAGTTTGAACTTTTACAATTGCTACTTTATTTGCCCTAATTTATGACATGAAGGTTGTTTTACCTATTGAGGTCAAAATCTTTTCACTTAGGTATTGACGAAATTCACAACGTGAAGAGGTTGAATGGGTCAAAGATTGTTATGATCAACTTAACCATATTAATGAAAAAAGAATCAAAGTTATTTGTCATAGGCAAATTTATAAAAGGCATATGATAAGAAACCATAACAAGAATATCCATCCTTATTAGTTTTAAGAAGATAGCTTAGTGTTCAAATAGATTCTCCTAATCCATAAAGATGCTTAGGGAAAATGGAACCCAAGCTGTGAAAGGCCATACATGCTGAAACACATTTTTTTAAAAATGCCCTAATTTTAATTAAGATGGTGGTAGTAAGTTGGCCAACCTTATCAACTCTAATTTTATGAAAAAAGGCTATGCCTGAATAGGATTTTAAGGTTAAAACCTGAAAGGACATGCTATAATTCTAAAAATAAAAAAAATTAGATAAAATCTCGAAAGAGCGTCCAAAAAAACCAAATCGCTTAAGCTGAAAGCTTGAAAGAATAGCTTAAGTGACCAAGCTTACCTTTACCAAACCAAACTAAATCTGAACTATCACTAGCCTAGATCGACACTAGCCTAACCTATCCATCGTATCGTAACCAAAACACTAAGTGATGACCTATTTTTACTCAAACTTAGAGAAAAAAGGCAATGTCTATCTAAACCCGAGGCAACCATCACTTTATAAGGCAACCCAAAGGGTTCTTTTGAAGATTGGCCAACACTGGAATGATTGATTGCTTAAGAAAGGTTTCTAAAAGCACTTAGTGGAAAATTTATGTCAATGGCATCAAGGGCACCAGCTGCCTAAAAAATTTATTCCTAATTCTCTTATATATCTTAGAATTTTTTTCATGAATTATACTTTTCTTCATTTGAATGAAATATAATTACATGTTTCTCTCTTAATTCCTTTCTGTAACATTTGTATTTGATATTGCATCATGTTTATCATTTAATTGATAATGCTTGATCAGTGGACGAAATTGATATGAAAATTTCCTAATTTTGCATCAAAAAAGATAAAAACTTTTCAAGAGCTTTTTTTCACATCTAAAAGTCGAGAATAAACCTTGGAACCATAGCCGATCGTACCCTTTGATGTCTCTTTTTGAAAACATGTTCACAATCTTCTCCCTAGCAAACCTTAGCTGAAAAGTAGTAAGTAGAAATCTTTTTTTGACCTTTTATCAATGGTGCCAAAAATTTTGGTCAATTAACTTGAAACACCAGCAACAAGCCCTTTGGTTAAACCACAAACTAGTCTATTAATTTTGAGCAAACCTAGTCAACAAAAGAATCCTTAACAAATGATAATCTAGCTTGGGGAGCTTATCTTACAATTACAAGCCATCCATACCCTCCAAAAATAACATTAAAGATTCAAAGCCTTTGAAAAGTAAGAGCAAGATTGGTAAACCCTGGGATAAGAAAACACTTGATTAAACTCTTGGATGAGCAAGCGACTCAAAATGTGATAACAAATTATTTGATTAGGTTTCTAAAGTATCATATTGCATCATTTACACATGCATTTGCTTCCTCATGCACCATTCATATAACAATTAACATTTTTAGGTATGAATTCTTGACCTCAAAAGTTAAATTATCAAAGAATCCTAAGTATAAATTATTGCTTGCAAAAAGCCCTAAAAAGGCTTTAAGGAAGCATTCCTAACTCTGCAAGCTCATAAATAAAAAATCCATCCAAGTAGAGTATCCTAAACTCAAGTCATATCAATCCATAAAATGGTAAGCACTTATCTATCTTAGTCTATAAAGAGCTGGATGCCTACTGACCTTAGTACGTAAAGAACTGGACTTCTATTTTTTAAGCCCAATAAAGCTAGCCATGTGGTAAGCCTAGTGAAATTGGCACAGTCCACTAAGAGTTGGGCACTAATTGAGTTTGTCCATAAAGAGCTAGACACCAATCAAGTCTGTTTACAAAGTGATAGGCACCAGTCAAATCTGTTTATAAAGAGCTAGGTACTAATCAAGTCTGTCTATAAAAAGCTAGGCACCAATCAAATCTAACCACAAAGTGTTAGGCATTAGTCAAGTTTATCTATGAAAAGCTAAGCAAAAAGCTAGGCATCAGTTGAGTCTATCCATAAAAAGCTAAGTATCAATTGAGTTCATCTATAAAGAGTTAAGCACCTTTTGAGTCCATCGACAAAGAGCTAGGCACTTATCGAGTCTGTCCATAGAGAGTTGGGTGTTTGTCGAGTCTATCCATAAGGAATTGGGCACCTATTAGGTCTATCCACAAAGAGCTAGGCATCTACCGAGTTTATCTATAAATAGCTACGTACTTGTTAAGTCAGAGTCTACATTAGCTAAGGCTTTTCTAAAGAGTTAAACCTTAAAAAACCTAAAAGCACAGTAAGAGGGTTAAACCTTATTAAAAACTCATTTAGACTTTTACCAAAATCATCGCTATATATTGCACTTATCACGATGAAACATTACAACTTAAGAGGCATCATTCCACTGTAGACAAAATAGTGCCTACTTATCTTTGTCATGTTCTTGATATTCAACAATGGTTTAAAAAAGGCAGTTGTAAACACACTACTTTGTCCCAGCCAATGTTTAAGGCATCAAAAGCCACTATCAAAGGCACCATTGGAGACATTTAGAAGGGTCTGGATCAATTCCCATTATTCCCAACTAAGGTGAGGGGCTTAGAGAGTCAAAGGTATAGAAAACCCATAATTTTGCAAGAAGGTATCAATATAAGGCCTTCATATATTGATATAAAGCCTTCATGTCACCCAAAACCCTACTTTTTGTATCAATATAGAAGGTACTATATCAATACATTACTACATGTATCGATACCAAGGGTGCTTGTATTGTATATAAAATCATAATTTTTGGTCAAAATGCATCGATACATAAGTGAAAGTACCGATATAACCTTTGTGGTATTGATACATCTAGGAAATTTTATTCTATGTATCGATACAATAGACAAAATTTACTTTATATATTGAGACAAAGTTCTTTGGATCGATACAGAAGGTAATTTTTGACTAGTTCATGCTATTTTTATCCTTTTTGGCATTAATCTAAAATTTGATTTAGCCACGTTTTGGGCACCAAAATCATCAAAATCATACTAAGCCTCAACATTTGACTTATGATTAGGTTTAAAAAATTGTTAAGCCTAAAGTGACTTGAAAATAAGATATTTTCATGGAAAACATGGTTTGTTTAAGGGCATGCCTGGCTTTTTTCCATCTAAAAATTGCATAAACCTTTATGCTCTATAATATTACTTGTTGTAGCCAATAAAAATCTAGCCAATTGAGCAAATACATAAGGTTGATATATGGTATAGGAGAAAAATTTAAGAATACCTTGTTTTAGCTTTAAAAAGCATTGGCTGACATTTGATTATAAAAAAGTCAACTTTGGCTTACCCAAGGCTATTTTTCATTCGCACATTATCCAATAACATTCCTTAACCACCAAAGAACCAAAAAACACTCTCTTTCCCAAAGCTTCCTAAAACCATCGCTAAAAACTTTTCTAAAACCCTCTATTTCACTCATCTTTCCTCTCAAAACCCCCTCCATTGTTAGTTTATCCTTTTAAGCTCATTCTTGGCCACGCTTTTTTACTAATCAATAGCAAAGGGGAGAAAGGGAGCCATAAGTGTAAAGGCTTTTTTACTCAACATTACTAACAAGGCTTCTAAGCTTTTGGGTATATTTCTTACCTTTTCTCTATTCATTTACTTGTATTTTTGCATTTTCATCATTTTAGTAAGCTAAATCCTTGCAACCCTATTCTTAGGAGCTTCATGCATTTTATGCCCTTGGTTGTGGTAGACTTAGGACTGTGGTGCTTTGCTAACCCTTCTACCATGTGTCACTAGGCTTGTGTGCTAGTTTTGCTTTAAAATCATGTTTTGATGCTATCTTGAAAATTCCAACATGTTTTGTCTTGGTCAAACATGTTCATGTCATTTCTTATGGCATAACTCTTAATGTCACTAGAACATCTCCCAACATTTTCTTGCATATTTCCTTGCATTTCTGCCATCTCTTTCATGTTAATGTGTCATTTTTGCTTGTTTAGAAATGCTATCAATGCTTGTTGTCATGTACATCATATTTAGTTCATATCATGTTTGCCATGATGCTTGTTTGTTTTGTTGCAAGAATCTGTGTTGCAAAAAAACCCCTAAATTAAATCTTTGTTACCTTTAATAAATAGAGATTAACATTGATTTAATGTTTTCATTAATTGGTCCTCTAATCTTAGGGAGAAATCAAGCTTTCAGTTTTTGGATTCATGATTAAATGAGATTAACATTCTATTTTTGAAAAATAAAATAGTCTTTTTTACATAGTTTAAAGTGTTTGTGCCTTGAATATGAGATCCAATACCTCTCGTTAGTGACATGATTTTGGGCTATTTCATCATCCTAAACTACTCTAGGGTCACGCAATGAGCTTGTAAGGCACTATCAATGACCTCTTACTATCACATTATCACATACATCTAAATGTCCATGGCCCAAGTTTAGTTCTAGGAAACCTAAGAAAAACAAAAAAAATCAAACCTCGTTTGCCTTGGCATCACTATGGTCACAAATTGAAAAATAATTTTTGAACCCAAAATTTTTTTTTGCTAATTTTTTGATTTTTTGCTAAAAGGTCATTGAATTACCTTTCCCACGAATCATTTTGGATAAGAAAGCTATGATTTTCTAAAGCTTTGCTATTTGGAATCGATAGAATTTGTTATTTATGTTCTATTTCGGTTATTTTGGTCCACTGGATGATTTTTCTCAATTTTTAAAATATTTTTCCTAGAAATTTTAGTAATTTCCTTTCTGAAAAGGTATTGTTTGTTATTTAATGATTTCAAACAATTCCAAACTGCTTTTTCAAAATTTGTTGCACCTTTTCCCCAACACGTGCTGCCAATGCTGAATAAAACCCAATCTTAAAAATCAATCTCACCTAGAAAGTGATTTTCTAGGATTTTGGGTTATTTTTATATTAATATTTATCGAGTCAACTTTCTAAAGATACCTTATTTACCCTATGAAACATTCGAACGAACCCAAAATAAATTTAGGATATTGGATAAGGTCATGTTGTCCTTTGTTTTTAGATTTAAGAAAAAATTAAATAAATTTTCTTGAACTACTCTTTCAAGGTAGTTGAATGCCTTGAAATGCATTCGATTAATTCCCCATGGAGTCATGTTTCACCAAACAGGTCCACGAGGCTCAAATCAAGGCCAAAATATAAAAAAAAAATTAATTTGATCTTTTATTCAAATTACCTTTTAATTTTAAAGTACTTATTTTCACTAAAAAAATTCCACTTTTTGAGAATATCTAAAACCTTTATCAGTAGGGATACTTCAACCTTATTTTTTGAAAAAATACACTAACCTCACTTTTTACTCAAAAATCCAAATTTTCTCTCTCTCAAACATCGCTTGGCCTTTTAATCTTTTTTTGAAATTATCTAAAATCTTCACCATATACACCAGCTCCATTTTTCACTAAAAAATTCAAAATTTCATCCTCGAATCTCCTCAGGCCTTTTAATCAAAACTTTCTTTCCACACCTTAAGTGACCATTGAATATAAAAGTGTTTCAAATTTGTCATTCTGATTATTCCTCAATAATCGAAGATAATTACAAGGTACATCCCACCCATCCCTCCTTTTTTATGCTTTAGGTTTTGTTCATTTTTGTGCTATAATTATTATATTTATTTTTATCTTACTAACATGTTTTCATTGTGCTACTCATTTTAAATTCATATTTCTAAATCATTTTTGAAAACTATAGGGCAATGTTCCATGTTTTATCTCTTCAGTGCTTGACATAGAATATCCAATTTCAAAAATTAAATCTGAAAATCATTTTCATCAAAAAATCCTACGTTCCCTACATATCCAGGGTGCACATGACATTTAATTTTTTTTTAAAAAAAAAACTTGAATTTACAATTTTATACAAAATTAAGGCATGAAAGGGTATTATATCAAAATTATGACAAGTTAAAATCAAGGAAACTAAAACTAATGTAAGACATGGCTGGCAGGTACTAATTTTAGGCCTTATGGTGATGTTTATTCTTTTTTGTTCATAACTATCTCTTGAACCCAACTAACAAATCTCTAAACCCTGTAGACCTTGGAATTGACTTATTGAGTTTCATAATTTAGAATATTGGTTTCAATAGATTTTGGATCAGGCATAGCCTAAATGATTAGTGGTGACTCTAAGTCCTCGACCACTTCGTGGTAGCCATCTAAAACAAATTGAACAAGCAATTCGTTCAATAGTTTTTCCTCATGCTACCATTTCATTATGCCTAATCCAAATCCTGATCAAGGGATATTCTAAAGGCACACGTTTAAGTCACACCCATCACCATCCAAGCGATCAGGTTGTGCCAGGGGCATGTTGTGACATATGCAACCTTTTTATTTTATTTCAAAAAGAATTAATGCTAAAGAATGATGGAAACATAATAGCTAAGATAGTCCAAAATAAGCTATTGTTTCATGGGTTTTTAATAGCAAAGTAATTGTTATCATTTCTAGAATTGTGACTGAAGATTTTTCACTACATGCTTTTCAAGCCGGAAGGCCTTAGTAAGGACTTCGAGATTGATGGTTACAATAGTGATGACACCCAAAATTTGTATACTGAAAAAAACTAAAATCTTTTTAGTTTCTATTGTTTTGGATATTTCAAACATTGCATCCTTAACTAATTTCTTTAGTTTTGGCATCTAACTGACTGTATAGATAACCTAAAGCATGAATTCAAATGAAAACATAGAAATTAAAGGAAAACATAACAATATTCTTAGTTTCTTTAAGGGCCACATAAAAGTCTTAAAGAGGGCTAGGGTCTAAAGCTAAGGTAAATGAAAAAGCCAAAGCCAAAAAAAGAAAAGATACAAGAAAATACACACCTTTCATTGTAGGTAACAAGGATTTAAATAATAGCTACACTATAATGATATAGACATTATTTTGTTGTTTCAACTCTTTTGATCGCTAATATTTATGGCCAATATTTATTATAATTGGCCATAGTGACATTGATTACATCTATAATTATAATAAATGTAATGCAACTGAAAATGCATCAGCAATCATAATTTAAATCTTTAATAATTAAGCTTGTTTCTAGCTTGAATTCGTTAAACTTCATTACTTGGAATGCATGCCTATTTATAGATTGAATTCTTTGACCAAATATTTACTACTTTCGGTTGAAAGACTTAACATGGTAGTGGTGACTTATTTTCTTTTTCTTTAAATTTTTGAATGAATTATTCTTTGGCAATCATGAAAGTATATCTTCTTTGAAAACCTACTTACATTTTGAAATGGAAGTGGTCTTCCTGTGCATACCAAATGTCTCCTGTCTTTCCATGTTTTTGAACTTTGTACTGAATTAATTGAGCCATTCTATTAACTTTAGCATAAACTGATGTTGCTCCAAGCCATCTGCACTTCAGCCAATAATCAAAATAAAGCTAATAGTTTCCTATGCAAAAACTTCTTCTTAATAATCATAGTATTTAAATGAAACATGATTTCATTGCAGCTGGGGCCAAATGACACATGTAATTAGTCCATTGCACCTAATTGCAATCGAAATACAACTTTTTAAGGATTTAATCAATCATTTTTATTGTGCAGTTCTAATAAAAAATATGCTTGATTCTATATTCAGAAAAAAAAAACTAAAATCAATTGCATGTTAATTTTTTTGTTTCTTTTTTTTTCCTAGTTCACCATTTAGGGGGGCAATAAACTCCAAATAATTGAAATGGATAGTGTGACTCAAGTAGTACTAATGCAAAACACTGAACATATAAAAAGAAAAATGGAACAAACTAGTATAGTAGATCTTATCTGAAGTTTTTATCTTAACTGACTGAATCTAGATGTCTAATATGACATATTCTTAGATAGTAAAAGATATACATGGGCATTTTAATTAAGCATTAGCAACATTGCAAGATTAACATTGCTTGAATTAGCAACTTGCAAGCCTTAGACCACTTCTTGAAGAATGGAATATTTTGAATTAATCTCTAATTATGTTGGATGCAATAGTTTAAAAATTATAGATCTAAGCTATAATTGGAATATCAACACTTCTAAAGTGCATATTGAATCAAGGGATGAGTTTGTTAAATTGAACCAATTAGGTTTTTAGCATTTTATTAGTATTTTTTAAGCGAAATAGCTTAATGATAAATTGCAGATGAGGCAAATAGTCAATTATCTAGCTTATTACTTCAAAAATAAATAAAGAATAATTTTTTAAACATTTATGGTAACAATTACATAAATCATGAGGATAAACAACATGTGGCAAATTGTCAAAGAATCTAAACTTTGTCCTAATGAGCATAGCATATAGGTTTAGAGAAAAAAAAGGAAAAATTCTTTGTTACTTTCATCTTACATATATTTGATTTGATTATATGAATATGACAAGAAAAAAAATTAAAATATGATTAGCAACTGCTCATAACCAAAACCTTTCATAGACATGGTAATATTAAATATCATTACACAAATATGAGATGGAAAAAATAATTAAAAACAACATAATGTATTAATGTCTCAAAATCTACATTATATGAATTATAAGCTTGTCAAAATTTATAATTTTATATAACACCATAAACAAGATTATGATATGACAATATACGAAATCTTTTCCAGATGAAAAAGTATCTACAAAATTTGTTATTTGCAACACTTTTTCTTTGCTAGTTTGAGTTAGTCCTTTAACTTAGATCATCATTCACATTATTGTTTGCAAGTTCGACATGCACACAGTAGTTTTCCTTGATTTCTTACAAGGTCAAAGCCTTATTACTACAATACCAATTGTTTAAGATTCAAGGATGAACAAATCACAAGCTTACTTTAATATTTTTCACTAATATGACTTGTGTTTGAGTTTCCTCACGATGTAATTTTCAAGATCTTAGCAAACATATTTGTTATGGTTCTAAAAGTATCAGAATCATGGTTATTTTGCGCTTTCTTATAAGGAAAATGAAGGAAAAGCTATAAGGTGTTGACTATATAGTTCTTTTTTTTATTATTTTTCTTCTTTCAGTTTTCTCTTTTTTTTCCAAAATTTTTTCCCAATTTTAAAAAAGGGTTACAATGTGGTAATTATTAGTAAATGTATGCCTAAACCAATTAGATTAACTTAAAGGGGATACAATTAGTAATGCAAACCTATCACTACATTGTAATAATGTAAGGCTTTCTTTCATGTTAGTGGCATGACCAATTATCATGAATCCATTAATTGAACAAGCCCATGGAATATATAAAGCCTTGAAAAAGAATTATAAAGAGTTATAATTATAGTATATGTATCAATGCCATGTTCCTAAAACTATTACTAGTCATTATATTGCCAAGATGGGGCATTAGCAATGCTCAAAGACTAGCACGTATTATGCCTTCTAACTTATAAAGTAAGCAACCATTCTTATAGGTTAAAGAATGAAGGATACTTAGGATAGTATGTGAGTGCTTGTTATGTGAAAGCAAGTTCACTAAACATAACCAGCATGAAAACTCTATTTGGTATTAGTCATTCAAGTGTCTGCGGAAATGTTCTCACAAGTTAGTTGTGTAACTGGTTTTTAGACTTATGATACCAGGTTATCTTGGACAGGAATGTCATACTTTAATTCATCTAAATAGGTTTAGGAGAAGTGATGCCTACAATAAGGTGATTTTAGATATGGCATGAACCATAGAAAGGTAGATGAGTATCCAAAAAGGATTCAGCACTCCTAGTAACATCAAAGATATATCTTATTTTTTCATGGCAATAGTTAATAGAATTAAAGTCTCTAGCCAAAGCATGATGAATTTAAGATAAACCATTTCTCTAAATTCATAATGTTAACCATGAGCTTTAGGAACTAATATAGGTTAAAGAATGGGTAGACACTGCACAATATTCATGTTCAATCTGGATATTTGGAGATAAGATCGAATTAATTTGAGAGGCTAGTCACTGAGGTTTCTATGAGTTCACTTTGACTCTTCAACATTAAGTGGTCATCATAGGTTGCTAGATCTCGCTTTTTATCTATGAACATAATTAATTATATTCATTAACAACATGTTGAGAACTTAATAGGTCATAGATGATAAGATGGATTAACTGGATTAAAACCAGGATGTAGTTAAGTATGACTTTATTAAATAAAAGGTATACTATGAAGGGCTTAATTCAATTAGTTCAATTAAGATTTATCAAAAGATAAATTGGATTTATGAAATCTATTAGGAATGTGTTAATAAGGTGAGAAAGATAAGTATGGCTTATTAGGATAATATCTAATAATAGACATGTCACTAGGGTTGTCTTTATAATGGAATTTTGTTCTGGGTTACTAAGATAATTAATTTGATCATTATTATTAGTAAATTAAATAATTATATGATAATTATTTAATTAAATTTACATGAAGTATAATTGTTTTACTTATGCAAGAAATTAATTAGGAATTAATATTCTTCCATGTAAATATAAGGTTTAACCAAAGTCCTAATTAATTGATCTAATAGGCCTTATTTTAAGTAAAGCCCAATTAGTCCTAGATAGTGTGTGGAATAAATGATTCAAAGCTCAACAAACTTAGGAGTAAGCCTTGATACTAATTAGTTTGTACCTATTTCCTTAATGGACACTAATTTAGGTTGGCTATTGGGTTAGCAGATTTTAATCCAATCTTTAATAGCTTAACCTAATTTACAATGTTTAAATACAATGTTAATGTGAGTTGACTAGTAGAATTTTTTCAAACCTTAATTCAGTGAATCCCTAAGAAAGTTTACGCCATTTTTTCTTGTTTTCTTCCATTGCCCCTTTTTTATTTCTTTATTAATCAAAAATCATTCTTGATTCATTCTTGAAATAAATCCAACAACTATAACTCTTGTTTAAGATCCCAAGATCTTTTAGCGAGCACTAAAGAAACCTTAGACCTTAAAACGGCTCTTGATGCATGCATATGGATTATCATTGGAGGAGTTGCACTTTGAATGCCTGTGATCTCGAAAGTGAATGGACATAATCTTTCTTGGTGAACCTTCTTATAGGGATTTCTCCTTTAAAGTTAATAGTCTTTAAGGAGGTATGATCTCGATTCTTAAAGACTTTATTTGCTAAAAAATATTGTAATCACAATAAAAACACATTTGAAAATCCTAAAGAAATCTGACTTGTAATATTGTTGCATTTTTCTGCTGCATACTATTTATTATGTAATTCTTGATTGTTTAATTTAATAAATCTTTTTTTCCAAATTGTCAAATTGGTATAGAAGATCCCCTTCTGTAATCCTATGAAAAGTAATCCCCCTTAGATTAAAGGGATTGCTTTAATACATGGTTTGTAGAGTTTATAGATTTATAGATGTGCTTTCAACATTTTTAGGAAGAACTTGATTGATAGGAATTTTTCTATTTTCTTATTTAATTTTAAGCCTTTTGTATCTTATTTTATTATCTAATTGTTGATTGTATTTACTATAGCATGCCTCTTGATTTTCATCATAATTATCATAGAGCAAGTAATATTTATAAAGAAAAAGTTTGATGTTTGACTCAAAAAAAAATAAATTAAAACTATCTAGCTGTTTGTTTGATATTAAGAAATTTTATACCATTAAATATGCATGAAAAAAGATATTACTGTCAATCAAATTGATAAAGATTATAAAACAATTAAAAATTTAATGTACAATTAGTACCATTATTTTGTTAAATCAAACAGTTGATTTATTAAAATATTAATCATAAATGAAGTTATGAAAACATGTAAAAGCAGTTAATTTTATACCAATATAAGTTGATCCTCCTAAGAATAAAATATAATCAAACTTCAATATGCTAATCTTATATACAAATAAAAATGACTTACACTTAGAACAAAATAATATTAACCAACACTCTGCTTGCGTCCTTCGAAATTCAATAACAGACGAGGATACATATGTTGACATTTGCACTCCAAACTTACTAATATCTACGTACAACAATTTTGGACTCTCTAAAAAGGATGATCATCAAGAAACAACAATATTTTTCATTCTCTTAAAAAAAAGAAAAACATCACTTTTCTTCTCATCAAAGCATAGGATTGTTTAACTATGTAACAAATAATGCTTCAGTTATTTTGCTACTCTTTTTTTCCCTCCAAACAAAAATTTAGAATCATTGCTTAATTTTTATATGGAATATTTTGTTCTGCCCTTTATAAAAGGAGAATTGAAATAATTGAAATAGTTTTAGTTTATTAATGAATAATAATATATTACAAAATATTGAAAATTTAAAAGGCTTAATAATTAGTAAAATTTGAATAATTAAAATAGTCTTAGTATATTAAATAGTATTATTATATTACAAAATATTAAAAATTTAAAATGCTTAATAATTAGTAAAATCATAAATGTAAAAATTAAGTAACAACTAATATTTTAAAATATATTTTAATCAACATATATTCTTTATTACTATAATGCTTTTAAATCGATATGGCAAAAATTCAAATTATAAGACCCTTCTAGTGATGTTCATATTAACAAAGTATCTTTATAAGTCGTAGGCTTATGTCTCTTCTAATAGTTTGCATTTCCTTTGTTTAAACTCTTTGGACATCGTTCTCCAAGTTCAACTAGCTAGAGTTCCTAGTGTTTAACCTTATCACTTATTCCTTTCCTCTCTCAGGCTCCACTCTACTCTAGTAAGACTCTTGACCATTAAAGCAAAACATGTTTACTTCTAAGTTTAATTTAGAAGCTAGATTCCCTTTAGATTAAAGATAACTCTATTTGCTTCTTCCTTCCCCATAAACAGTGCTGGTAATGATTAATAAACTCAACCATTCGATATTATTTGTTCCATTTTTAAAGGAATAGGATATATTCGAATAATTTTCTGAATCGAATGTCAAATTTACTATTCGTAGCGAATTCAGATATGAACCTTCAAATATCTATTATCTAAATCTACTTTGGTTTTGGTGTGGATAATGTCATTTATTTGAATCTATTTATTTGAATTTGGTTTATTTATATAGATAATAGATTTAGATATCTGATATGTATTTGGATATTTGATTCTTGTTATATTTTTATTTTTTAAAATAATTTAATAAATTTAAATGCTTAGCATTTGGATATGTGATGGATATTGCTATTCAAATCAAATGCAAATTTGGATTATGACATTAGCATAATAAGTAAACAATAAACAAATCTAAAAGTCAAATAGATTAAGTGGATTCGAATTCAGATATTTTAAAATTTGCTTATATTGTAATATCTAACCTAAAAGGCTCAAGTGATAATAAGTTGTATATTTGATTAAAACCCTAGTCATTTGAGTAATTAAAAATAAATAAATAAAAGCCCTAATTTCTTTTATAAAGACTTTGTCACTAAAACCCATCATAGTTTTTATTAAAATATTAGGCTTAAAAAAAGAGAGACACAACAAAAAGAAGAGAGAAAAAAAAGTAAAAAGGAAAAGAAAGCATGGAATGTCAAGATTTGACCAAAAATCAAAGGTTTAAAGTAAGAGTTAGTTTGATTTCATTAGTTTGTTAAAATACCCATCTTGTAATTTCGTTATTCATTAACTTTTAAATTATTCTATGTCATTCCAATGATCGATAACAGAGGAATATCAATGGAAAGATCTCATTTTTTAATGGTTTTTATGGCAACTCATTTAGATTTGTATTCTATGAGAAATCAAAAATTTTTTATATTCTAAAAAATGGGTTTTGATAGTTAAAATGAATTAACTTTGAGTCATCAAAACCCTATTTTTCGATAATCACTTTTACTAACATTTAAATGGTTTTTATTGTACAAAATGTGATCTTTCTAATAGTTCTTACATATTAATTTATAAGTTTTGTGTTATGAGAATCAAAGTCTCAACTTTGGTTAAACAAATTCGAAAACCCAAGAAATTCTAGGTAGTTTGTAATGATTTTCAAAATTTTAAGCTTCAAACTTAGTCTATTGAAATCGGCTTTGTTGAAAATGAAATTCTATATTATAGTATTGCATTTTTAATTTGGATTTTTGTTTTAACAGTCACTAGTGTTTGCATGAATTCGGAGCTTTAATAGCTTCAAGTAAGTGAAATGATTAAGGAGTATCAAAATTTCATAATTTAGAAAATTTATATTTTAATTATTTTAAAATTCATTTTAATTGGAATAATATATATTTAGTTAGAAATCATATTAACTTCAGTTTTTATTAATTTTAATGAATTTTTACATATCTTAATATATTTTTATATAATTATTGTTATTTTGCATGATTCTGTAAAACATATATTTATTTACATGCAAACTAATAAATATGAGAATCATTAATATTTTAGTTATATTTTCATCAAAAATCACACCACATATTAGTTCATGTTTTTAACTTATGATATTCCATTTTAGTTGGTTTTAAATTTTTTTAAGAAATACCACAAAACCTAAACATCTTTGGATGATCAATGAAGAGTTGTACTTTGTTAAGTTTATATTTGTTTATTAATTTTTTATTTTAAATACTTAATTTTTGAGCTATTAGGAGGTGTGCGTGATTTGCTGCATACGTATTGGTTCAGTGAATCAAGTAAGTGGCTTGATATTCCTTTGGTGTTTAATTCTTAAAAATCAACCCTTAATATTCTTATATCATGTATAAAAAATATAATATTTTGTCGCATGCTTTGCAAATTGGGTTAAAAATGAGAGCTATAGTTCTTTAGAATCAAATATGAAAAAAAAATATTTTATTTATACATACATATTTACAATTGTAATTTTGTTAAATTTTTACTAAAAGATTTATATGTGAAAATTATGGTCATGAGATATATTTTGTGTACAATTATGTTTTGTTTCTAAATAAGGAAAATGTATGTATGACACATTATGGATAATCTAACTTTTATGTTTTGAATACTTTCCTAATACATTATGTTTCGACCATGCTAATGGGGGTTAATTTGTTAGCTAGGTTGACATGTACTTTATGATTAAAAACCATTGTCAAACTATGCCACCGATTTAGAACAGTGATTTTTGTTTTCAATCATGTCACCAATTTAGAATAATGCTTTTTGTTTCAAGTCATGCCATTGATTTAGAATAATGATTTTTTTGATATCCGATCTACATAACCAATGGTTGCTTTTGATATATTCTGACCCATGTAATAGGGTTAAATGTGGTTTTCATTATGACTTTTGACCTTTGTCATCAAGGTTAAAGGTGGTCATAGCTTGTAAATAGAGATATATTTTAGAGACCAAAGCATCTATTTGCTTAAATATTATAGACACCTAATTTTGTCTGGGCCTTTTTGCAAACCTACTGACCTTAATTTGAAACTTTTGATGAAAAGAACCTTTTTCCCTTTACAGATCAATTTTTTACATCCAGAATGCTTAGGGACTAAATTGAACAAATAGAACATTAGGAAGGTCAAAACATGTCATTTTCATCAAATTCTCATAGATGTATGGATACATTTCATTAATGTATTGATACGTCATCAATCGGAGTCAATCTAAGTATTGGGAATGCAAATCTATTGATACATTCACATGATGTATTGATCATAATGTATCAATACATCAGGCTTTTGTACTGATACAACATTAGGATTTCATGAATTTTTGCTTCTAGGAAGCCATTGAGTCCATACAGTTAATGATGAATACATTAACCCCCCATGTATCAATACTACATGAAAATCTAGTTATGTGCAACAAGAATTTGATGGTACTAACATTTTTACTCCAAAATAAAGTAAATATGAGCTTGAAAATTACTCACATAGCTTAAGCCGTTTAAGCTTAACTTAACTTGATATATGTGGGATTAATGCTCTGATTACATTTATGAACCAAATGGTGTTTAGTCTAATCATTCTCTAACTATTTCAAGTCTAGTTTGGTTGACACTAAAAACTTTTTCTTGCACGGGATAAAGTAGTTATTTTAAAAATATGGGGCTTTTTGGGGCACATATATGAGATTGTCTTCCAAAACCAACTGAATCCATGCTCCATTTAGAATGTCTCAGCTCTTTGATTAGATCATCTAAAGGTTTAAATAGTTTTCTTGCAAGCAAGCTTGCATTAAGTGTTAAGGATGGAGTGGAAGTCTATAGGGATGCCAAACAATCAGCCAAGAAGACTCTTAAACCCTTTTGGATGGTTATAACATAGGAATGTTCTAGTTTTCAACTAAGTATAAGTAGAAACAAAAAAAGAAAAGAAAAAGCAAAAGGGAAAAGGAAAAGGAAAAAGGAAAAAGGGATTAAAATTTCATCAAGGCTAACACTAAGTTTGTTTTTCTTTTTATCTTTATCTTTATTTTGCATCAATTCTTTCTTTTTTTTTTGAGCTTGAGGATCCTAAGCCATGCTTAAGGGATGATTTGCGCCAAGGTGTAATTAGTAAGTTATGGTCAAATCTTAAGCTATGATCTTTAAATGCTATATTTTTGTTTCTTTAATAATTTTTGTTAAAAGTTTCATAAAATCAACTTTCCATTAAGAAAACTTGTTTTGTAAATGTTTTATGCTAAGTTTACTTAGGCTTTAGTGGTTTTCATCAAGTAATCTCTCATATTTTAACATTGGTTTGACTTTTCATATTACCTATATTCATGTTATATATGATGCATACATTTTAGGACATTTTCACACCTTAAGATCATGATTTCCATGTCAATGCATTTTTCATGAAAATATTGTGATTATGACAACTTACCCTACACATTAATGAATCAATGTATGTTCATATTGATGAGATCTTTTATGCATAAAAATCATGTATGATGCCATATTTATATGTTTATTGGGAGAAAAAGATTTTATGGATGCATTTAGGTTATTTTCCATAATCTGGGGATCATTTTGCAATTTCCATTCATTTTATGATATTTAGGTTATTTTCTATGATGATCATGTTAATGCATGTTCTTTAGAGACTGTTTCATGATTTCATGCTAAAAAGCCAAGTACATATATTGGTTAATTATAATACTAAAGGGATCATATCCTTGTGAAATCCAACTTCATGCATATATCAAATTTCAAATATTATTAAAATAACATAACATAAGTAGCAGAAGATGTAAGCATAAAAACAACTAAACTTTCTTACAGATCTTTAGGGAGGAAGTTGTGGGTAATGAACCATAAAAATTTTCACAAAATTAAATCATCCATCTAATTAGGCTTACTTGAATATTAGATATCGTAATTTAGATTTAAACAAAATTCCAAAATTACCATAGTGAATGGTAGCAATGACTTCCTAAAAGGATATCTAAGATTATGAATAGCAAATGTGTCTTGCCTCTAGTGGTAATCCACGCAGACGGTAATTGGAAGCTTGTCTAGGCCCCATGGTTTTCTGGTTCTAGCTAGAAGGCTTGTCAGGCCTCACCAAAAGGTAATCATGGATGGCTTCTTCCTTTGCACAATCTAAGAATATTTTCAAGGTAGCATTTACTCCAAAAAAAAGGGAATAACTATGGCATAAGAAGGTACAAAAATAGAGACAATTATGGATTTTTACCACTTTTAGGCCATCACTTTTTGTGATAGGCTAAGAGAACAATTTTCTTAACTCCCTTGATTAGAAAAAAAGAAGTTAAGCCTTGGTTCAGTAACCTTAATCACTTACTTTGTCAATTTCAGCTTGAACTTTTCAAGGATGAACTTTGATCACATTCAATTACCTTTCAAAGTGAAACTCTGTCTTTTTGAAGAGGTTTAATTTGATCCTAAGAGTTCCTTGTGTCAGCCAAACCAAGCACACATTAATGGGCATGAAAGATTTTAGCTAAGAAAGATGAATGGGTTCAAAAACTCAATTTTGGTGCATCATAGGTAAGTCAGCTAAACTTGGTCTCCAAGGAATTTAAATTCAACAATTAAACCTTCATTTATCTTATAAATAAATTATATTTGATTTCTCTCATAAATATAATTTTGGATAAATTTAGAGACCTATTCAGCTAAGCTATTTTACTGAGGTGGGCATTTGATTCAAAATCAAACTTTTAGTCTTAGTGAAACTCTATCTTCACCAAAACAAGCATTATTCACCTGGACATGGTACATCCTATTTTTGGATTATCTAGATAAGACAATTTTATCCACCATGTCTTAAAAAGACAATAAAAACTTACATTTCATAAATCTAATTTTATGTTTTAAACAAATCTTAGTTTAACTTTTCCATTAAATCCTATAGTTAATTTACCTTTTATTTAATTAATTCAAACTTAGTTAATCCATATTATTGTGTGCTACACATTAAGTTCCCAGCATGTTGGCAATGAACAAAATTAATCTCTTTAATTATGTTCATAGATCAATAATGGGATCTAGCAACCTATCATGACCTTATTGAAACCTTTCAGTAACCAACCTTTAGTGAAATACAATCGTTCCATCAAATATCTTGAAATAAGCATGAGCATGCATGGTGTAGTGTTTACTCTTTGCTTCAAACCTATTAGATATTACTACTCATGGTTAATTATCATAAATCTATGAGAAATAATTACTTATAATTCAACATGTTTTGGTAAGAGGCTTTAATCCAATTAACCATGCTAAAAATCTTTTAGGATACATCTCAATGTCTAATGTCATAAAGAGTGGTGATCCATTTACCATATGCGTCATGCCACACTCAAAACTACCTTTCCTTTAGCATCCATCCTTGTAGGCCTATTTATGATGATCTTTAAGTATGACACTCCTCACATGAGATAACCTAGTAACTCAAGTTTGAGGACAATTTATACAATTGGCACATGAGAGCATATTCTATAGACACTTAATGGCTAATACTAAATGGAGTTATCATATGGGCCATGTTTAATGAACTTGTTTTCATAAAATGCACCGTATAGAATCCTAAGTATCTTGCATACTTCAACCTATGAGATCAATTATTAATTTCATAAGTAAGAAGGTACAACACATGCTAGTCTATGAGAATAGCCAACAGCCTATCTTGATAATTACAACATTTGCAATTCCTTTGCAAGGCCTTTTAAGCTCCTTAGGCTTTATCCAATTAATGGTTACATGATAGTCAATCATGTCACTAACATTACAGAAAACCTTGTATTACTTAAGCTAGTAATAGGTATACAGTTTATTGAATATATATCCCATGCACCAATTTGATTGGTTCAAGGGCATACACTAAAAAATACATGTTTCTAAAAATCCAAGGCAATGTCCCCAAGTTAAAATAGTCAATAGCTATGCTTCTAACAAATGAAAATTATCTCATCGATTATTTTAAACAAAACAATTCCTTTTTAAATTAGTAAAACAAAATTTTTAGAAAAATTATGTATTCCTTTAGGTTTTTCAAAGGGTGTGAAAAATATTTTGATTTTCAAAATGTGTAGAATCCTAATTCACTCATATTGAAAGAATAATATTAATTGTAAATAATTTAGAAATACATGAGTTATAGTTAAGTATAAAAAAAATCAAAACCAACTATAATCAGAATTTGAGATGACACATAATTAATAAGTATTGATTAATGAGTTTCATAGAGGAGACATATCTCGCACCATGCATAATTGACTCCAAACCCTTTTTATATGAATCTTTGATTTTTAAACGAGCTTCGGAGCTTGTTTTTGAAGGTTTAATAACTCTAAAATGATAAATTTTGGTGGTGATAGATCTCATCTTGCCATAATAGATTGGTGGTGACCCAAGTTAATTGGCCATTTCTTAATAGCCATTTAGGGTTAAATCGGATGTGTGATTTATCTTGACAACTTAGTCTTGTCTCAAAATAATAATAATAATAATAAAAAGAAAAGTTTAACCATCCTAGTCTTACGTATTCAATTCACATTGAGTACATTATGACAAATATATTATGATATGTCATTTTGAAATAAGTTATTATAGATATATGATTACCCATATTTTATATTACATAATTCAGTTTGTTATTTTGGCCTAATGGTATTTTAACTTACTCAATCTAGTTGAAAGAATGTTAGTTACTTTTTGAGTATTTATACTCATATGTGATTAGACACGCAAGAACATCTGGGAGTGGCTTTTTGAACTTTAGTACATGTTTTTTAAAAGGTTATTGTGTTTCATAAACTTAAACTTTTTAAAAGTATTATTTGGTAGACTATTGAAGGTGTCATGAACTTGATTTCAACAACTTGATTTATAACATTTTATAAACATATTTCTTCAAATTTTAGTAGTTAGTTTGTTAACCTGTATATTTATGAGATTATATCTCATAGAAGTATTGCTTCTATTATGTCTGGGTTTAAAGCATGACATATATTTAATCCACTGCCATCTCTATCCATAAATTATAAAAATGCAAAATTTGTCCCTCTCCCATTTATTTTTCCAAAGATGAAAACACTAACAACTCTAGTATACTTGGCAAAAATTTTATATTGGTATATACCCTTGAATTTATCAAATTAGACATGGGATACACATTCAATTAACCATAATATATGTTAGTATTTTAAAGTGACAAAGGTTTTCCTTCATGTTAATGGTGTGATTGACAATCATGCAAATAGTAATTGGATAAAGCCCTTAAAACGCAATGGCCTTGCAAAGATAGTAATAAGTTATGATGATGAGAACCTTTATATCAAAACCAAGTTTCTAAAAATGTTCCTAGTCATTGTATTGTCAAGACAGGGCATTAACAATGCATAAAAATTAGTATATGCTAAGCCTTCATGCATTATATGCACGCAACTCTTTGATCTCATAGAAGTTAAAGCATATTGGATACTTGGAGATAGCATATAGGTGCTTGCTTTATGGAAACAAGTTTATTGAACATGGCCTATATTATAACTCTATTTGGTGTTAGTCACCTAAGTGTCTATGGATATGTTTTCATATGCTAGTCGTGTAAGTAGTCCTCAGACTTGAGATACCAAGTCATCTTATACATGGAGTATCATACTTAGAGATCATCACAAATATGTCCACAATAATGGATACCAAATAAAGGTGGTTTGGGTATGATATGAAACATACTAATGCTGAATAAGGGATCCAAAGAGAATTCACCACTCTAGGTAACATTGGAGACTTACCTCAAATTATCTTGACTATGGTTAATCAAATTAAAGTCTTTAACCAAAGCATAGTGAATTATTAGGAATTATTCACCATAAATTCATGATCATTAACCTTGAGTTGCAAGATTGAACATGGATTGAAGCATGAGTAGCACTGTACCATGCTCATTCTCATTCCAAGATATATGGTGAAATGACTGTATTGCATTGATAGGCTGGTTACTAAAAGGTTTGATAAGGTCACGTCAACTCTTCAACATTTGTGTGGTCATGGTAAGTTGTTGGAACCAGCACTTGATCTATAAATGTGATTAATGATATCAATTATGTTCATTGCTAACATGTTGGGCACCTAATGGGTCACACATAATAGGATAATATTGTCGAATTAAAATAAGATTTAATTAAGTTTGACCTAATTAAATAAAAGATAATTAAGGACTTAATTGAAAAGTTCAAAGATGAATTAATTTAAGGCAAAAAAATCCAAGATTTTGTTGTCTTTTTAAGATATAGTACATAAGATTGTCTTTTCTGGATAATGTCTAAATTGAGACATATTATGTCTAGATGGATAATGTCTAAATTAAGACATTGCGTGATGGATATGTCCTAGCCAAAATCCTTGGATAATCTTATCAAAATATTAATTATTTAGATAATTAATATTAATAAGGTTATTATTAAATTAAAATTGTTTTAATTTAATTTATGAATTTTATTTGGATAAAAATTCATAAAATGGTTATTAAGTTAGCTGAATTAGTTTCTACTTATTTATCTTAATATAATTATGCAATAATTAAATAAGATAAATTCATCTATTTATTTGATAAATAAAAGATATTAATTTAGATTAGATCTTTAAAAAAGCCTAATTTAGCTAAATAATCTATGGTGTACAAAGCTAGATACATGTTTAGGTGCATGGTGCCTTGATTCAATTCCCTGGAGCCTATTTTATGTTCTAGGTTTAGCCACCATAGTGAAAAAAAAGTTGGAATCAAAATTAACTTGCTAGGGTGAAAGAGTTTCACCTATACATTGAGTTTAATTTTCATCAAAATTCTCTCAAATAATTATTATTCAATTCAGCTAAGCTAAGGAACACCAAAGAGACTGTGATGACTAAAATAGAAGTGGTATAGAAAAAAAAAACTTGTAAAGCTAAAAAAAGAAAAAGAAAATTGTCCTCTCTTATTCTCCTAGGTGCTGCCACCCTTAGAGAAAAAAAATTCCTAATTGACAACATATATTTTTTTCTTTCTTCTTTTTACACACTATTTTTTTTCTTCTGAGAGAACAATATCTCGAAAGTGTTCTTAGATTGGGTGAAGGAAGAAGCAAGCCACAGTTATCTTTTGGTTGAAACTCCTTAAGTTTTTTGGCTAGCACTGAAGAACCACTAATCCTTGAGAAGGCTTCCATTATTATCTGTGTGGATTAGTATTAGAGGTAAGACTGTGTTGCTTGTGACCTTGTAGATCAGATTAGACGCCAAGCTACCCACCTTATGTTTTCTTTGGATTGGATTTCACTCTAGATTATGAGATCAGAAAGTTAGGTAATCCCTTTTTGGATGTGAAATTTAAATTTATTAGATCTAACTGTATGTACTACATGTCAAATTCCCTCCTAAAGATCCTTAAGTTTGGCTACTTTTGTGTTTATTGTATCCACTTCTTATTTATGTATTTTGTAAATTTTTAAATGCTATTATTGCATAAGCCTTGACTTTACCAAGAATACAAATTCCTTAAAAGTCATATCAAAGCCAGGTTGTCGATTATTGTGCAGTAGGCATAGTCTAATTCATGGTAATTGGCATGGTGATGTTGCTAGAAAAAATAAGATAACTTACATAGTAGGATTTTAAAATCTTGTAAATCAAATCATACTAGATCGTGTTGTTATATATAATAAAAACACCATAATCACCTGAGTTGTCAATCTAAAGAAGCCATCCAAGAATTTCAGATATGTGTGAAAGCTTCAACTAGCTAGCCTTCTTCAGTATTCTCTAATTCCCGAATAATAGAGCATGTGGGCATTCTTTGTCTCAATCTACTCTAGATTCATATGGCTTGGTTCTCCTTCAAGACCACCTGCCAATAGAATAAAAGTCATGACATGTTATAATTAAAAACCCTAAGGGTGGGACAAATGGTCTAACTTGTAACCTTAGACATATGCCTCTTATTTATATCAGGTAACAAGATAGCTTTATTTTTAATTTTAAATAAAATAATTATTTTACTACCTCTATAAAACCCTAATATGTGGCACCAACCCTAGTATAGGAGTCCACCAAGTTTTAGCCAAACCCAAATATATCTATATATTTTTTGCCCAATTTATTTTATAGAGTTTAATTTAATCTAAATACTAATCAATTTTGAATAAACTGTTAATTTTATTTAGTTCAATAACTTTAATTCTCATTCAAAATAAAACCTTGGCAGTTTTATTCGAATAGAATAATTATGCACTAATTATCAAAATAAAATTAACTATAGTAAAATAATTAATTTAATTCAAAATTAAATAAATAATAACAATTATTTTCTTTTATGTTATTTAGAATATTATACATATTTAATTTATAAATGAATATTCAAACAAGACTTCATAGATATCATATTAACTATATAATTAATTTTTCATTATCTATTTAATAAATTAATTCACATATTTATCAAGAAATAAATATAATTAATTTAAATTACTAATTCTTGTCTAAATAACTATTTAATCAAATTCAATATATATATTCTAAATAAATGACACAAAAAACTATGATAGATAATACCAAAAATTATCTTTCATTTATTTATTGAAGAAAACACGTACACCCCTGAAGAAATGTATTTGGCACACCATTTCACCATATCGAGAATTCTTCAACTACAGATATTCCGATTAATAATCATCCGTTAACGAATTGCGTTGAGCTAATGGAGGGACTAGTTCATTAAGGAATATGTTTTCGTGTGCTAGTCGTGTATATTAGTCCTTAGACTTATGATACCAAGTCATCTTATATAAGGAGTGTCATACTTTAATTTATTTGAAACAGGTCCACAATGGATGGATACTTAAGGCATAGTACATTAGGTATGACATGAATCACATGGTGGATGAATGAGTGATCCAAAGAGAATTCACCATTTCAAGTGACATTGGACGCATATCCCATATGTTCTTGGCTTTGGTCAACTTGATAAAGTCATTAGCCAGCTCATGAATTTAAAAGAAATTCCTTTTCTAAATTCTTGAGGTTAATCGAAAGCCACAAGTATTAATATGGATTGATACATGAGTAGACACTACACCATGCTCATAATCATTCTGGGATATCTGGTGAAATGACAAAAGTACACTGAGAGGCTGGTTACTAAAAGGTTTCTTGAAGAGGTCATATTGACTTTTCCTGCATACTGAGTGGCCCTGATGCCTATCTCAAGGCCAATCCTAGTCTATAAATATAAATAAACTTAATTGCGTGATTATAACTTATGATAAAAGCCTAACGAGTCATGCACAATAAGATGATCTATTGGATTAAAATCAAGATTTAATGAAATACGATTTAATTAAATAAAATGTATAATGATGAGAAGTTAATTGAATTAGTTTAATTAAGAATAACTTAAGATATAAATTAGATTTATGAAATCTAATTAAAGATGTCTCAATATGGCAATATAGATAAGAATATCTTATTAAAATAATGTCTATTTGCAAACATGGTTTTAAAGATTATTAAATAAAGCCAAATAATTATTTTAGAAAATTAAATGAATCTTAAATTCTTTACTTTTATTTTGACTTAAGGAAAGCTAATTTTGGCCTTAGTGTGTAGAAATCTCAAAGCTAAAATTTGCAGGCAACTTTGGAGGATCTTTTTAGTAATGTGATAGAGCCAATCAAATTGGATGAGGATATATAAGTTAATAATCCAAAATAATCACTTATATTAGTGATGTAATATTTTCCTTTCTGTTAGTCACGTTATTAATAATCATGCAAACACTAATTGGAAAAAACTGATAAAACATAATGGCCTTGCCAAGTTAGCAATGAGTTATGATGATGAGATCCTTATACAATTAAAGCCATGTTTCTAAAAATTCCTAGTCATCGTATTGTCAATACACGGTATTTACAATGCAAAAATACTAGCATATGCTAAGCCTCCTTGCATCTGAGGTATGCATCTCTTTGATTTCATAAAAGTTAAATAGAAAAATACTTGGGGATGGCATATAAATGACTATTTTATGGAAACAAGTTCATTGAATGTGACCTATATGAGAACTTTATTTGGTATAAGCAACTCAAGTGTTTATGCAATATGTTTTCATGTGTCAATCATGTATATTTGTGATACTAGGTCATCTAGTATAAGGAGTGTCATACTTTAATTTATCTAAAACAAGTCCACCATGGATGGATACTTAAGGTCGATTATATTAGGTATGACTTGAATCATATAATGGGTGAAATGATCCATAGAGAATTCATTACTCTGAGTGACATTGTAGACATATCTGATATGTTCTTTGCTTTGGTTAATTTGATAAAGTTGTTGGCCAACGTATGATGAATTTAGAAAGAATTATGTCTCTAAATTTAGGAGGCTAACTGATCACTACAAGAATTAATATGGATTGATAGAGGAGTAGACACTACACCATACCCATGGTTTTTCTGGGATGTCTAGTGAAAGGATAAAAGTACACTAAGAAGCTGCTTATTAAAAGGCTTCTTGAAGAGGTCATATTGACACTTTGTGCATATCGAATGGCCATGATGCCTTGCTAGAAGCTAATCCTAGTCTATAAATATAAATACACTTAATTGAGTAATTATATTTATTGTCATTATGATGGAAGCCAAAAATGTTGCACACACTAAGATGATTTATTGTATTCAAATCGGGATTTAATTAAATATAATTTAATTAAATGAAATGTATAATAAGGAAGATTGAATTGAATTAGTTCAACTAAGAATTATTAAGGACATAATTTAGATTTATGAAACCAAGTTAGAGATGTCTCTATGGCAATAAAGATAAGAATATCTTATCAAAATAGTCTATTTGTCGACATGATTTTAGGAATTTTATTAAATAAAGTCAAATAATTGTATTTAGAAAATTAAAGTTATCTTAAATTATTTATTGACATAAAGAAAGCTAATTTCGTCCCTAGTCTGTAGGAATCTCAAAGCTAAAATTTATAGGCAACTTTGGAGGATCTTATTAGTATTGCCATAAAGCCAATCGAATTACATGAGGATATATAAGTTAATAATGAAACTAATCACTTATATTAGTGATTCAAGGTTTTCCTTCATGTTTGTGGCGTGATTGATAAGGATGCAAACACTAATTGCATAAAGCCTGTGAAACACAATGGCCTTGTGTTGTAACATACCCCGGGGTGGATCCTCACAGATCTATAGGTGTGCATGACTTAAAATATTTTCCTAACTTGGAAATGTCTTCTTAACCGAGACTTTTCTTTAGTGATGTGATGAGAACGAGAATGTAGGAATTCTTGACTTATGATACAATGAAGGGGGGCCATGAGATGAATTGCTTATCTCATTGGTCTCGGATGACCATCCTAAAATGGCTAATGCTTGGAGTCACCACCGATCATTTTGGGCTAGGCATGATCAGATGCCTATTGGAACCTATGCTTTAAGTTATAAAACTCAAGACATCAATCTCGTGGTCTACGTAATGCAAAGATTCGACATTTGGGTTCAGGAGTTGGTTACGCGTGATGAGGTACGAACCTCTTCACGACGCCTAAAATTAGTCCCTTACTAGTTATGTCTTATCTTGGTTTTGATTCTTTTGATCTTAACTTGTCATTATTTTGATATATCCTCTTTTAATGCATGAATCTTATAGAAATACAACTCCAGGTTTGATCTTATATATGCCCCGAAGAGATAAGGAATATAAAGATTTTCGATAAAAGTGACCTTTGGATTTTACATTAAAAATGGAACATTCCACTTTGAGCACTAGAGAGATACCTACATGGAACATTGCCTTTAATTTTATTTGGAAACTTTTGAAAACATGAATGCAGATAATCATTACAAAAAAATCATGTTAGTAAGGCAATAAACGAAATAACATAACATGGATCATTCAATGCAATGATAAAGAAAATGGGTGGACTATTGGAATTTATCTCACTATTGGC
>JBBYHO010518897.1:0-16441 GCA_038382025.1 Adansonia gregorii | reverse complement strand
GTTGAATGACACCCTGATTCTTGATTTGAGCTTTTTTTGAAGTAGATGGGGTGGATTTCTCTTCAAAAAATTTGTAGGTTTTAATGATTATTGCTGGTAAGCCTGTTGTATAAATGGTCTATTTGGGTGTTTTGGTGAAAATGCATTAGTTGTTCTTATTCGGCTAATGCTTTTGCTTCTGATACGGCGCAATAAAGTTTCATTTCGTTTTAGGGAATCATAATTGTTTGATTAGATTGAGTGCTGGGTTTTAATTATTGAATTTGCTAAACATATCTCATTGAAACCTGTGGAAGTGAAGCTAGCGGCAATGGCTAAACTATCGTGGCAGTTCTGACAGGATTACCCAGACTTGGATGGGCGTCGGATATAGGTGTGTGACCGGCATAAGTATATTTAATTTTTTCTAAGTTATTATATATATTTGGAGGATAATACCAAATATTCATGTCCGAATATGTGTTGGACACAGATACTTTTAAAAAAATTGATGAGTTTGCGTAAAATAGAGTTGAACTCCCGAAAGTTTTTTTTTTTTTTCCATCCTTACTTTTTGGTTTCTTTCAATGAAAATATAAAGAAAACTTGTTTAGGTATCTTGGATTTTAGTTTACCACAAACACAACATCAACTGCAGGATCAATGAACGAAGATTCAATCCTTACTGAATTGGAATTTAATTGTATAGAGAAGTCAAATAGACATTCAACGTATGGTACTTATTTCTTCTAGTAGCGTCTATAAGCTAAAGCCATCATTCTGATTAACATTCTATTACTTATTTATCGCCCGAAACATGTTGAAAGGTTACTCTAAGAGTAAGCTAATTGTCTTGCAGTTGATTGAGCCAAATGATGACAGGTGCCATGTGCTTTTCCCTTTTGCAATTTCCTAGATTCAGAATCCGGCCTTTATCATACTTTCGATCTACATATACGGACTGCTTGTCGCACAACTTCTGCATGCTAAGACATTCTCCTGGATTTTGTTCCAAAGTTAGGTCGCTAGGCTCACACAGTTTTGAGCTTTTTCGACAAGGTACAATAAATGGGCCTCAGGTTTTGAGACGTAAATCAACAGTAAGTGGGCTAAGATCTGGAGACATTAAGAGAAGAGAAGCAAGCAATGTTAGGCATGAATTCTTGGATGAGCAAGTGCAAGCAAGCACTAGCATTTCTTCAGCATCAAGTTGCTTTAGAAGCATCCAGTTTTGTGATGCTAAACACCAGATTTTAGGGAGCCAAGATCCAAAGCAACTTGTAAGACTATTTGTCTTTGATATCGAAACAACTGGTTTCTGCAAAGAGAGTGGACGGATTATTGAAATTGCAATCCGAGATCTCTCGGGAGGCAAGAACAGTTGTTTGCACACCTTGATTAACCCTGGCCAACGTGTTCTAAATTCTCACATTCATGGTATTACTACCAGCATGTTGAATCGACCTGATGTCCCCAGGTATATCATCCTATCCTCAAACGATGCAGAAATCTCACAAATCTTAAATTACTTTTAAGTTTGACTTTCTTAATTGATTATCTTTATATTGATTCCCTCTCCACTTCCAACTTGTGATCCATGCCGCATGCTGGATGATTGCTGGTTTTTGACTAGGATGACGGACTTCATTCCGATCTTAATGCACTATATCAGAAGTCGTCAACAGATTCCTGGGAGCCTTTGTCTGTTCATTGCTCACAATGCACGTTGTTTTGATGTACCATTTTTAGTCAAGGAATTCAACCGATGTTCAATCGATATTCCTTCGAACTTTCTGTTTCTCGACACCCTTCCTTTGGCACGGCAGTTGATGAAGTTGAATGGTTAGAAGCTTCGCTTCCCCTCCCTCTTTTTCGCTGTCATTTTTCAGTCTGTTTAAACTGTTTATACTGTTGACAGGATCGAGAAAATACTCTGTACAAGCACTCTGTGAACACTTTGGCATTCAAGCAGCAGATGCAATGCATAGAGCCATGTCGGATGTGGACTCTTTGGCCTCTATAGTTGAGAGGATAACGGCTGACATGAAGCTCACAATTGCTGATATTCTTGAAAAATCTTTCAAGGCTTCGGATTTCATCGACTCAATGAAGACCAAATAGAAGAGAACGAGACACCTCTGGCTGTGCTTGCAAACTACCATGGCTTGGCTCCAAAAATAATCAAATTCGGGTTAGTTATTGTCGAGCTGAGCTTGAACAGTTTGATCTATTGAGCAAGCTGAATTTGAATATTCTAATCGAGCTCAAACTTAAAAACAAAACTCTTTGTGCTTGAATGTAGTTTTGAGTCCCAAATTCAAGCTTCTTTCAATTTGTCTCGATTGCATCCGCAAGCTGAAGCTATCATTGTTTTGTTTTATTGCATGTAATTGTTGAGATTATGTACTCTTCTATCGTTGTGTATATATGGATGATGATCATTCATGGTTTTCTGACATGTGATTGGAATCATTTGTTTTCTACCATTTTAAAGCATCACCTTTTTCTTTGTATGATGAAAAACTAGAATTATGTTGGTAACATGCTAATTAGTTTATGCATTTGCAATTAGTGATAAACTTTTGACTTTCTATGAAAAAAGTAAAAAGAACAGTTAATAATTCGCTTTCGTTGAGAGTTGAAATCAAGACCTCCCGCTTACTAAACGGGTGCTCTAACCAACTGAGCTACCAGAGCTGAGTAATTGATCTAACCCCAAAAATCTTTCGTGGTCTTTATTCCAACGATGCCTTGTATTTCAATTGTTTTTGTAGCTTCTGTGCATAGTGCAAAGATGAATGAACTTTACCTATGCCCACTTCCTTTACATACTATCTAATATCTGAGTTAACTGGAAATATCTATTATGAAGTTTTATGCAAAATTTATTTTTAAAATTAATATGCAAAATATATTTTAAGCAAGAGGATTATATGGGCCGTAATTGTTGTTTGTTACACGTATTTGTATTCTGAAACTCATGTCCTTTTCACCTTTTGTATATCGGTTCGGAACCTCATCCGCTTCAGACCAAACCAGGTCCAATGTTGTAACCACTCTTTGCCACCTTCCAAGTCATTAGTACAATTGGGTGAATGGAGGAAAAAAACCAACTATAAGACTAGTAAAAAGCTTGTCATTGTCGACGGTTTACCCATTTTAGCTTGTAATAAGCCAACAATGCATGAACTTCAAGTTTCGGAAGTGGGAATTACTCATCACCTTTCATTCCTTGAAAATTTTGGAAATATCGTAACAAGAACGGATTTCCTCAAATGTTTCTCAAGAATGATTGGTTTGGTTGGGTAAGATTTGATATCCAAACCTTGGCTATAAATTTTCCTCCATTCTTTTCGCTTATTGGGAATGCCTAACAATACGAGAGTTTCTACCAATAGCACTACATAATTACGTATGAACGAACCAGTTGTTCTCGTGAGAGAGATTTGTATCCATCTTCCCCACTCATAAAAAAATAAAACGCACGATTTATTTCCCTTTTGTAAACATTTTTAATAAACTTGTTATTCGTATATCTATATTATATTCGTAATTTTATTATAATATAATCATATTTAAAATATTTTATATTTATATAAATTTTGATATATTAATAATTTATATTTTATAAATTTTAAAAAATCCATATACTCCTATAATGTTCTTGTTATTTTTATATCACATCATATTTTATTTTATATTTTAATTATTTTTTTGTATTTGCCTAGTAGAGCTCCTAACCTTTTAACATGGCAAGAGTCGTCTGTGAAAAGCACTAAAACTTCATGTGTCCCATAGCAATTTAAGGGAAGCAAGTGAAAAAAAACAGTTGAATTATAGATATAGTTTTTAGTGCATTCCTGCAACTATCGATGGATCCAAAATCAAGCTCTATAAAAGTGTTAGTACAGGCACTATGTTACACATTTTGAACCCAGAAAAGACGAAGTACATACAAATATCACATGTATGTGTGATATTTTCATCATCAAACAAGCTTATTAAGAGGTTGTAGCCATTAACGTCTACCTCTTCATGGCCATTACACTGATTAAATAACAGGGAGTATCAGCGGAAGCTCATTCATCGGCAGAAAAGGAATATATATCATGTCTATCCGTTTTTTCTGTATCCACCATAATCCATTCGAAGAAAAAGCATCTTAGTCACATCCATGAGGAAGAACTACAAATAGGGCATGCGATTTCGAGTACATGTATGAGCCAACGGCGATGGGGAATTTTGGAAGTCTATCGGCTGAGGTACTGGGATTCTCTTCCAAGTTAAGTGGAAATTTCTGTTATGATTTAGAACTTGGTTCACCTCTGGTATGTGTTGTGGGAAACAAAAAAGCGGAAGTCTGGATGATTCACTTGCAGAAGCCTAAGCCAGTTATCAGCAGCTCGTAAAAGGGAACTAGCTTTCTGAGATTCATTAACTTCATAGGGGTTCCAAACCGAAACTTTGAACTTATAGAATGCAAGTCCAAAGGTAGGCAATGTTATCTTTGAGGTCATGTCAGCACCATGAAACTCCCTAATCTTAAAGCCGCAGAAGGGAAACCCATCTGTGCTGGCACCTGCTCCAAAATATATCAAAAAGCCGTTGTAAACAAAGTTTCGGACACAAATAATACAGTCATGCAACCACAAATAAAAGGGTGGACAAGATCCTTACCTGGTGAGGGTGTAGACAGAGAGTGATAGGTTAAAAAGCAGGCATCCAGATTTTGTAGAGTTGGACCCATTGGTATTCTATATATAGGATACCTTCATTAAAAGAAAAAAAATGATTTTTTCAGATATAATCAGGATTAAAATCACAGTTGCAATAAAAAAGAGCCATAGCTTCATGAAGTTCTCAGAAAAGAGAAAAATATACCATGCCACAGACATCCAACTTGAAGGCGATAGATCGCAGCTCCTGTATGTTTTTAGTGCTGGAAATCGAGATGCCAGAACTGCAATCTGTGGGATGCATGGTAATTAGAGAGAACACTACAAGCGGCAAATGCTAATGTAAAAAAGGACATGGGAAATACCTTGTCAGCCAACGGCTCACGACTAAATGGTTGACCATGCTCTAAATATTCAAAAATAAGCTGACCAGGAGGGTTACAACTATCGCTTTTGTCGCTTGATGAACCCTCAAACAATCTATTTCTAAGTGATAGTCCAGTCATTCTCTGGATATCCGGATCTGCAATCTTCATCTGACTCCAACCCCCCACAACATTGTTAGCTGTTCTTCCTATTCCACGATCACTGTTGCTACCATCACTACTCATCTCCCTGGATGACTCAGTATCACTTTCCTCACCAGGCCTCCTGTTCAAAGATGGATGGTAAAATGAAATAACACAGCAAGCATTCTATTAATCTACCATTTCAAGGAAGAATTACAATTAATGATTACAGCTCAAGAGAACTCATCACCTTGCACTTCAACCCCTATTTATCTCACTAAGATTATGGACCAAACAGCAGATCTTTTAAAGCAAATCAGCAAAATATAGGGTAAAATACAACCTAGTTTTAGGTTATATCAACTATCAAGCAAGAGTTGAGCTGCATGGCTTCACAAGTTAATGGAAAATCATTTCTAATAAATTTGATCCAGATTCTCCAATTACAGTCAATTAAATCCCGAAAAAAAAAAAAGGAAATAGGGACTTGCTGTAACCACATAAGGATCCAAAAAACCCAAAGGCCATCAGAAATTCTCAGTCAAGACCAGGACTTATTAAGATGTGAATGGCTTTACCTCGGCCTTGCGCAGGGTCTTGATGGGTCTATATACAGCTGAATGCCAGACAAGTAAGGGACATAGTATTGCATGACAGAGTCACTGCCATTCAACAAAAGAGGAACCCCAGCTCCATATGCACTCCATTCCTTAAAAGACTCCCACAAATCCTCAAGCACAAAATATAGAGGAGACTCCAGCCTGCGCTCTTGCTCTTGCCCTCTCCATCCACTAAAGCTTGTCTATAAGATCACCAAAATAGAATTTCATCAAGAAAGGATTTATTAATATTAAAATAGAAAAGCTTCACATTTAACAAAACAGTTGGGAAAAACAATTTCCTATTTTGCATTGATAGCTAACAGTTTCTAGTTGTCCGGTTTTCTGTTTTTCTACAATATATTCAACTTTCCAACATTTTCTGACTAATAAAATAAAACCAACAATTTTCAGCTGGGTTTTGATTCTTACAAAGATATTAAAGTCAAGTAATTGCACTAGCTCCATCTAATCAGTAACTTATGCTAAACCTTAAAAAGGAAAAAAAAAATTAAAACTTCAACATTAAAAAAGGACTGCAACATTGTTTTTAATCAATCAAAGGAACCCAGAAATTAAATATTGAACCAAAATTAAAAGAAAGAAAAAAAAGGTCAAATCTTGATGCATTAAAGTTAGGTTTTTTTTTTTTTTTTGGTTATTTACCTTGGGTAAATATTGAGCAGGAATCACAGGAGTCGTAAACTCCAAGAACCGATCCAAATTCGTCGAATTGCCATCATTTATTTTCTTATCCTTATCACTATTACTATCATTCACCGACGACGAGGACGGAGACGACACGGTGCATTCCTCGTGATCCGTTCTCTTCTCCGTCAAACTCTTGGAAATCAACGCCCTTTCTTCCCGTCGCTGCATCATCATCATCTGCTGCTGCTGTTGCTGTTGTTTCCTCATCGGCGGCGGATTATAAAACCGATTCTCACCGCCTCTGCTTCTCACTATCGAAACGCCACCAGAACCCGACATTGTACGGAAGGTTAAAAAAAAAAAAGCTTCAAAACAGAAACAACACCGTTGAAGAAAAAAAAGGGTGCTTCTGTTTTTTCTTCTTCTGGGGTTCGAAGGAAGGGTAGTGTTGAGTATATCTAGGGTTTTGGACCTTCCAGTGAATTATAAGAAGAGAGACAAACGTAAAAAACAGAGTGAGGATTTTTAATTGTTTGTTTTGAAAAAAAAAAAAAAAGTCTTTGATTTTGATATGAATTTGCTTATTATTTTATATATATATTTTTTAAATAAAAATGGGGAAGAAAGAGGGATGTGGCCACTGGTGATGGAAAGGAAATGGAAGGAAATGAAAGGAAAAGGCTAGGAAAGGGTAGAGATCTTTATTGTTGTAGGACAAGAAGAGAAGAAAACCATGAACAGCCTAGAAAGAAAGTTTGTGTGTTTTATTATTTTATTTATTATTATTATTATTATTATTATTTGCTTTTCTTTTTTTCTTAAATGAACGCTTCTTTGTTGATTTATTTATTTATTAATTTCTATTTTCTTTTACATTTTATTAGCAACAAATAGAGTGAAACTTGAATTGAATGCTTTAAGGGGAGGGAGGTTTTAAGCCACAAATGATTATAAAAGGATTTTGGCATTTCAATCATTGTTCCTCCAAACTCCATGTTGAATAGTTTGGAATATTTCTTTTTTGGACTTTCATTTTTAGTCCTTGAGTTCTCTAGTGGGCTTACCATATATTATGCAAAGCCAAAAATAAAAGAACTGATCCGAAGATCTTTGCTTGGAGTAGCCTATATCTTACTTCCTATGAGATGTAATTGGGTTTTGAATTTATAAAAGTGTTTTCTTTTTTATTTAATCAATGTCTCTTTGAAATTAAATTTATGGTTCTTGATAAGTGATATTAGAACATATTTAATTTTTTTTATTGATATGAATTTTCTTTTTCATGAAAGCTATCAAAATTGAGATAGGTTCGGATTTCTTTTACACGTGAAAAAGTCAGTTCAATAAAAGAATTAAACAATCGAGATAAGAAAAATATTAAAGATCGCATATTTTAAAAAGAGATAAGACAGGTTTTGAATTTACAAGCAATGCTTTTCTCCTTTTGATAAACATAAACTTTTGAATTGATCTTGAACGTGTAAACTAGTGACAATTAGCTTTTCTACTCTAATAAATGTTTATATTTTATGCTGAAAGTGTATAAATCTATATACTATTAATAATCAGATAATATCATATCATTAAAAATAAAATTTTTTACATTTATTTTTTATAAAGTAACATCATTTAATTCACTAATAATATATATTATACGCTTAAAATATAGTTTGAATGTTTTTCTCCTTCATTATAGCTATAAAAAATACGAACTCCATAATTCATAATTATAAAATATTGAACATAAGTTTCTAATATAATGTAAAAATTTTTAAAATATCGAAAGTAATAAAATGAAAAAAAAATCACTAGTTTCATTTAGATAATCACAGTTATGGGCTTAGGCGGGTTTGGTGTGTTTGGAACGTCCGAAACAAAAAAATGTAGTCCAATTGCTCAAATTCAAGAAAAACGACGGCGTTTTAAAGGACAGGCCATCAGTTCCTTTGTCACTCTCTTTTAATTAAAACAAACTCCTGAGTTCAGCGTTACAAAGGCGAAGAAGCTCAACCCCGCAGGCCCACACTGGACGACAGCGCCGCCCCGAAGAAAGCAAAAAGAGCACTCCTTTCTCGCTTTCTCCGATTCCGGTAATTCCATTGAATTATTAAGTTTTAAAACATTTTTCATCTCATTTTCCTTGGGATTTTGCGATTTGGGTTAATTTCGTTTCTATAAAAAAGGTTTAGTTTCTTTCTTTGTTTTCTTTATTTGATTTTTAAGTACTTTGTTTGCATCATAGATAGTAATTGTGATTTTGTTTCTTTTTAGAACTAGAGACGGTGCTTGTTTAATAAGTGTTGTGATTGATGAATCCCATGTTTGTTTGATGAGAAAACTTGTAGAAAATCAAAACAAGGAAATTGTACTTGTATTTCTATGTAATGCTGATTTTTCTTAGGTTGCATTCAAGGCTTTTTTTCCTTATATATATATATATTGGGATTAATAAGTAATATTCAGATTTAATCTCTTTTTCTTTCACTTGCGAGGCAAAAAAAGAAAAATTGTTTACAGTTAGCTGAGGCCTACTTCTTAGTAGTTATGCTTGTATCAATGGAAGCAATGTTGGAATTATAAGGGAAGGCGGAAAAGAACAGATTTTACACTTATTCTCACAAGTAAAAACCCTTTTTCTAATTCTGATAATTGGGTTAGGGAATTTCCTTTTGTGCTTTAAGTATGTATTGGGAACTTGGATTTTGCACTTGAAAAATTCAGCTGTTCTTTACCTTTCTGTGTTTCCAACTTTGTATTTGATGGTGAATGGCTTTGGGAAGATTTAATTTGCTAGCATGCTTTTTGCCTTGAATCTTCATTTGTTTTAAATTCTTGGTACACAAGTTTACACGGGACAAATATGTTGGAAAACAGGGTAAACCCAACTATAAACAAGTCGACTGGCTTGCCTCGGAAAAGATTTTACCGAGCACAAGCACAAAGCAACCTTCTAAGTGATTCCCACTTTCCTGTTACTCTCACCCCCAGCCATGTTGACTATTCACTTCATTACAATTATTCCCCTCGTCTGATCAGGTCGATAGTTCCAAAAAGATCCAGTTTTTGGATATTGGTTGTGGTTTTGGAGGGCTTCTAATTAGTCTTTCAAATACTTTTCCCTCATAATCTTGTGATTGGTACGGAGCTTAGGGAGAAGGTGATTGAGTATGTGAAGGAACGGATTTTAGGTTTAAGGATGGCAAATTCAGGTCAATACCAGAATATCTCTGTTGTTCAGAGTAATTTGATCAGATACTTTCCTAAATAGTTTGAGAAAGGACAGCTTTCGAAGATGTTTTTCATATTTCCAGATCCTTACTTCAAAGGGAAAAATCATCGTTGTAGGGTAATTAGTCCCAACTTGTTAGACGATTATGCTTATGTCCTTGAGGTTGGTGGGATCATATACGATTACAGATGTAGAAGAACTCGGAGAATGGATGAAGTCTTGTTTAGAGAATCATCCAATGTTTGAAGCCTTTTCCGAGTAAGGAACTCAAAGCAAATCCTGTCGTAAAACTCTTAAGAGTACGCGACCGAAGAAGGATAAAAGGTAGCCAGGAATGGAGGACAGACTTTCCAGGCAGCTTACAGGTGAATTGTGCCAGCTTCATGAAGAGAATAGTTGGTGTCCGCTAAATTATCTGGCGATAGAAATAGGTTTAGTGTGTTTACATATTATGAAATTTCAGGGTTATAGACCAATATTTTTTTTTCTCTTATTCGTGTCTTGTTCGGATAAAGGACGAGTTACAAATTTTAAGATTCGAACTTAAAATTTATTATATTCTAATTGACTTCATGAATCAATTAAACAAAATTTCGAGTTTGATTGTTTTTCTTCCGTTCTTACATAAGAAAGTTCTTTCAAAATCAACTTTCCGTGAAAGTCTTGATTAGAAAAGTATGGCATAGTTTAAGAAATGATCGAATTATTTCTCGTTTCTTTTTAAATTCAAGAAATATTAATTAATCGTATATTTAATTATAATTTTATAATTTAGAATATTATATTTTATACGATCCCTTTAAATTTTCATATACGATAAAGCAATCGGATCAATTCATTAAAATAAAAAAGAAAAAATCAATTCAATAATTTATCCATCTCCGCAGCTGAAAAAATTGATTTGGATTTTGACGGCAGTTAAACGATTTTCTAAGTGTGGCCCTTGGAAGCCCTTAAATCCCACATTTTATAAAATATTAATATTACATCAGACATTTAAAACGGTGTTAGTTTCAAACATTTAACATTCTTGACAAAAGAAAATCTGAATGCTTAATTAATGGTTTTTATTCTCTTAGGTATCAAACCGGTGTATAGCAATAAGTGTTAAATATGTAATGAATGCTATAAAATACAGTTCGACATTATGTTGATATATATTATGTGCAGAAGAAGTGACTGAATTAGTATTACGAATAAAATGACATTCAAATAAAATTATAAGATAAAATTAAAGATATTTTAGTATTTTAATTTTTTATATATACAAATTTTTTTTTAAAAAAAACTACTCACTACTTAAAAAAAATTACCTATATATAATAAAAACTAATTAGTTTATTTATTTTTTTTTCTAAATATATATATATATATGACTATGTTAGGTGAAAGAAATCAACTGAAAATGCTAAATTTCAATTACCAATTATTCCTTTATTCTATCTGTATTTAATATTTATACCATGAACCCATCATACATACTTGAAATTAAATCATGTAAAATTATTATTCAGAAAGAGTAATTCAGGACAGAAGTAACTCCCAAATTGTCAATTTGATAATTAAGCTTTATAATTATTTTTAAATCAGATAATTCGGGTATTTTTCTTATATTCATATTATTTTCTTATGTAATATCATATTTAAAGTCTATTAAATAATTCATATTTTTATAGATACATGTTCGTGTTTCCTGTCATTTTTGTATTATTTTTCAATTTTCATATTATTTAAATTATTTTTTGTATCATTTTCATATCGTCATCATGCATCATACTGTGTTTAAAATTATTATTATTTTTATAAATATATATAGAGGAGTATTAGACCATTTTACAATGAGGATCAAATTCACCTCTCAAAAAACGTCAAAAACAATTCAATAGATAGAATTCTTCAATTCGGATTTGTTTGAAAAAAAGATTATGATTTTAGGACCGTAATTAAACTACATTAAAACCGGAACTCTTCTTCTGAATACCCAAATACAAGGAAGAAAAAACATAGAGATTAAAAAGTCAAGTAAACTTTATTTGATTTTGGGAATTACGTGAGATATATTCTATTGCAAACTAGATATACCGGTAACGTTTTCAGCAGGATGCTTGCTTTCTAGATGGTCAAAGACTCCAAGTCTTCCCAAGCAGTTCGTCTGTACATGTGATTTTTTTTTTCTCATTTATGATAATAAACGAGTAAGCCAAATAAAGTTGCCCTTCTTAAGCTAACCTCGAGCTTAATTCAATTGTTTAATATATTATTTTTAAAAAAATATAATTAATAAGTTTTAAATTAGAATATTAATCTATGTAATTTTCTTTATAAAAAATTGCCTTCATCTTATTATATGAAAATTTTGGGGTTTGTTTTGATGCCAAAATGCCCCATGTTGACATGTAATTACTTCATAATTATACTCTTTTAGATTTCTAATTAATATTTTTTAATCAAATTTAATAATATTAATTAAAATGATATTTTAAAAATACAATTTATATATTATTATTTTTTGAATTTAAAAAATAATATATTAATGTAAATTATTTTTTAAAATAATGATTAAATAATTTTTAATTGGTGCCTATAATTATAGTCAACTCAATCCATTAACCAATTAATTCAGTCTAAAGTTCTTTGTCAGCACAATTGATTATTCCTTATAATTTTCCGTCTTTATGTTAGCATTTTCTAAAAATAAAAAATAAAAAAAGAAAATTCAATCTTATAGATAGCGGACGACTTGGTGCAATATCTAAAGTGATCAACAGCCTATTTACTATGAAATTCTCGGGATGCCTTTCTTGACTATCGCAATTTGTTTGAAAATTAGTAACTATATTGGATATAATTCGAATTAAAAATTGAAAAAAAATTAAATTCTTAACCCTCTAGTCTATAAATACCATCTTGGTTCTCACTTCTTCCTGCACCTCAAAACAATAAGTTAATCATCCTCTTTTCTCTTTGATTCTCTTCCTTTAACTTGAAAATCTTCGAAACCCGAAGTTATTTAGAATCATGGGTGTCGTCAACTACGAATTTGAGGTCACTACCCCAATTCCCCCAGCCAAGATTTTCAAGGCCCTTGTTCTTGATGGTGATACACTTTTCCCCAAGGTTGCTCCGCAAGCAATCAAGAGTGTTGAGCTCGTTGAAGGAGATGGTGGGCCTGGAAGTATCAAGAAGATTAACTTTGCTGAAGGTTAGAGATTCGTTCTTTAGTTTTTCATTTTCTTTTAAGACTATTGTTACTGCATATATTCTACACGAGTACGTTCGATAAGTCAACAATACGTGGTGTATTTGCTTTGGTGACAAACGCAGGCAGCCCATTCGAGTACGTGAAGCACAAGATTGAAGCAGTAGACAAAGAGAATTTCTCGTACTGTTACAGCGTGATCGGAGGCGGTCCTTTGTTGGACAAGCTCGAGAAAATCACTTACGAGAACAAGTTCGTGGCAGCACCAGGTGGAGGATCGATTTGCAAGAGCAGCAGCAAGTATTATACCATCGGTGACAACGTAATCACGGAAGAGCAAATCAAGGCTGGCATTGACAGGACCGAGGGAGTTTACAAGGCTGTCGAAGCTTACGTCTTGGCACATCCCGATTACTGAAAACCTCTTGAGGGTTGCTATGAGCTCTCCTGCTGCTGATGAAAAGGGTGTGTCATCTCAGTTTTAATGGTGTGATTTTGATTTTGATTTTTTTTTTTTTTGGGTTTTAAGCCAAAACAGTGTTTGCTTGTTCTAATAAAACTGGTGGTCTCAGGCTGTGATCGTCGTTATTTTCATTCTCATCAAAGAGTTTGCGTTATATTATCTTTGGTATAAATATATGTAATAATGATAAAAAAATAGTAATCATGGTTTTACTTACAGAAAGTTTCGGTTTACTTGCTCTGTGCATGAGATGACCGGTAGGCTTATTTAAGAATCGGGTTACGCATTCAAGTTTGAAGGTTCATTTAAAATTTAAAAGGATTTGGAGAAATATAACAAGCTCAAAAAATAGACCTAGACAAAAAAAATAAGCCAGATTAAAAAATAAACCGGACCTTGAGTTCGACTTTTAAAGCTTGAGCCCGACCTAACCCGGCTCGATTTACTATTATATTATATTTATTTTATATTTTATATATTATATAATTTTTATCATATAAATAATATATATAGTATTATAGTGTAAATTTTAAAAGCTAAGTTAAATTATTTATATTTATAAACTTAATAAAAGAAAATTATTAAATTAATAAAAATTATAAATATTTTAAAAAATAAATTATAAAAAATATAATATGAACGGATCTAAATGGGTTTAGATTATCTATTTACAAATATGAGCGAGTTTAGGTAAAATTTGAGATTCATATTTTGAGTCAAAGTTGAATAAACATATTTAATATTAATATCATGCTCAAGCCCGACCTAAACTTTTGCAGGTGTCTTTTTTTTTTTTGAATTAGGGGAGATGGACTCCAAATCCCTCGTATTTCCAAGACATGAACATAAAGTCAGATACAGAATTTGAGATTTGTCGTCTAAATTTCCTCCTAACTAACTTAATACAGTCGGGGAAATTAAGTCCATAATTATCAATATATTTTACTTAAAATTTTTTAATATTTTTATTCAATATTTATGCCTAACATATATTCAAAAATAAATATATAAATATAATTTTTTAAAAATATAAAAAAATTAAATAAATAAATATTAATATATGATATTAATATAAAAATTCGGATAACATGTGAAATTATTATGCTCGAAGAGTTAGCGAATTATAATTTAGAAATCGCTTATTACGGGATTACATCACTACCTTTGAAAAGTCTAAGTTGAAAAACTCTGAGATGACAACATAAGATAAGGGGAAAATTGGAAGGACTTATTTATTAATGTTAGACTATGCAAATATTGACTGACTATTTTGTTGTATCTAAAGATTCGTCCAATAAACGACTGGTCTAAGTCTCTATAAACCCAAGTTGATGTAATCTGATATGGAATATGCTAAGAATCAGGGTCTTTGCGCAATGAATATAACTTTAAAAGGAATTTTATATGTAAAATTTACCATATAGCTACAAATTCCTAATATTCTAAGCACTTGAATTCAGGGTCTTCCATGGTTACAATATTAGGGTTCTTTCTTTTTAATCTTATTCTGTTATTTGACTGCTTGAAAGATTCATAAATTTGTTGTTTATAGCAAACTTGGAGGAAGCAATAGACACAGAAAATTTTATGCATAGTTATGGTGTGATTGAAGGAGATGAACCGAGAAAATTTATTTAGGACACTAAGTTGGAACCTTATGCAATGGGCTGATCTATTAGTAAAGCCTACGGGTAAGTATTACACATCATCGATCATTTTAGGCTCATGGAAGAAGATATCAAGGTAAGGAAAGACAACAAGTTCAGAATGTTCAAGGCTACTGAAGCTTACCTTTTAAAGATTTTTTAATGTTGATTAAAAAAATTCCATATATATTAAGACTTGTCGTGCATATTTTTATTTTTTTAAATATTTTTTTATGTTTTTATTATAATTTAATTATTTTTCTCATATCATATTTATTTTTTTGTTTTTAGATGAAAAGAAAAGATTAGGAGAATTGGGGTATAAGATTAAGGAGATAATGCACATTCCCAGCCCGGCCAACATTAACAAGCAAATTAATTAAAGAAATATGCAGATTTTTGTATTAAACAGAGAAGACACCTTATTGATTAAAAGATAACTAAATTTAATTAAAAGTGTCCATTGCCCCCTAATTTCATCACCATAAAAATGATATAAACACATTCATCAACTTCTTCCCAAGACCAATTGATGAAAATCTACTGCGCCTGCAACAAACATCAAAACAGAAACTTATCATGTGACAATCCTAACATCATTCATTCAAAAATAAACACAATTTTTAAGAAAAGTTTTCAGTTAACTCACAATGTTATCCCGACCAGATGTACAAGCAGGCCTTCTTGGAGGCAATTGTTGATGTGGTGTTCTCTGCATATATATATATATATATATATAAGTATTGTTCATGAATCGTTTAAATATGCCATGCATCACATTTACTTGTTTTAATCGGATACATCATACATATCATCAAATACTTTTTTTTTAGGAAAAAATAAATATATCTAAGCCTGTTTAGAGCCGTAAAAGCTCATTTGAATAATATTTTTAATAATTTGAATCGATTTTATTTAAATTATTATTTAAATAATTATTTTGTTAAATTTAAATATAATTATTAACATAAAAATATATTTTTATTTCATTATTATTTTAGATAATGATTTATATTATTAAATTGATTTAAACACTATCCGAATAAGATTTAAATAAAGAATTTAAAAAGTTTTGGATACCTGAAGCTTTGGTCTCAGAGTCTCGATGGCCACAGTTGATTTTTGATTAACTCCTGCACCTTGCTGTTTCCACATTGAAATAAATAAATAAGGACAAAAAATGGTGGAAAATGAAACAGTTGCAATTTCGTCTCAAACAAATAATTTTTGATAATGGGTTCTGGATTAAGCCTCTGGTTTCCAGTTCAGCTTGGGACCCTCTAAACCGACAAAAGTAAAAGAAAAAATGGACTCCAACTGTAAAACTTTTGGGCCATGGAATGTTAAGACAATCTTAACTTTTGTTTCTATGTTTTTGTCCTTGTTATTTTTTTTTTCTTTTAATGTCACAATTCACAAATACCTTACATAATGCCCAGTCTGCTGAATCAAAGAAAGCACGTTCATGGTCCTACATACATTTAATATAT
>JBBYHO010518876.1:0-18674 GCA_038382025.1 Adansonia gregorii | reverse complement strand
CATCAAAAGAAAAAGTAGATTAGTGGCATAAAAAATAAACGAGAAAAATGAACAAAGGAATGGAAATGAAAATGAATCACAGAAGTTACTCCAATAATAAGCATTATGATGCCTAGAGGCAGACATGATAGTTGTAAATATTATGACAAACTAGGTAAAACATGAACAATACAATTATGTGTCTGGGTTAAAAATCATCCTTGTTGAGGTGATACGGTACCTCATGAGGACATAACTAACCGCTAAGCAGTAATGTTTGTTCATCACCATTTGTGGCGGGTATATAATAAGCTATTGTCCAAACAACATAATGGCTTATTCAAGTTGAATATGATTTTTTTTAGGGGTAATATGGGGCTTTATGAGTAACGATATTCAGTTGTCATCACTTACTTATCTACGAGGGTTAGCCGTCAATTGGACAGCATAACGACATGCCCTACTGAAGAAATGAGACGTGAGGTGTCTCGTCAGGCATGAAATGATAAACATGGGTGACAATGTTTGTTCATCATTTCTTACGTAACTAAAATACATAAAAGTAAAGGTAAAAAGTGTTTCCCTGAGTATTCCTATTCTTTAGGTTATTCTAGCACCATTCCAGTATGGTTTGACATAGTTTGGCTTATGTGGTTCATTATATAAGGTTTGAGTTAAGATCTAAACCGATATTCAAATTGCTAATCCGTTCACTAAGAACAACAAAAGCATCCTAATCTTAGACTTATCATGGACTTGGCGAAATGGGTTCAATCCAGTACTTGTCATCACTTACTTATCTACAAGGGTTAGCCATTGATTAGACAGCATAACGACATGCCCTACTGAAAAAATGAGACGTGAGGTGTCTTGTCAGGCATGAAATGATAAACATGGGCGACAATGTTTGTTTATCATTTCTTACATAACTAAAATACATAAAAGTAAAGGTAAAGAGTGTTTCCCTGAGTATTCCTATTCTCTAGGTTATTCTAGCTCTATTCCAGTATGGTTTGACATAGTTTGGCTTGTGTGGTTCATTATATGAGATTTGAGTTAAAATCTAAGCTGGTATTCAAATTGCTAATCCGTCCACTGAAAATAGCAAAGGCATCCTAATCCTAGACTTATCATAGACTTGGCGAAATAGGTTCAATCAAGTGGATGTATTTCCTTGTGCAAATATGGAGTGTTACTCATTAAAGACATAGGTAATTTATAGTCCAAAACTTCTAGCTATGCTTATAAGGAGGATCACTCATAAATATGGACAGCTCATTTCCTCCTAGTATTTAGGACCCTAGTCCCACCATGTAGTTTGATAAGAATCTAATGTAAATACACATGCACAGTATGTGTGAAGGAAATAATCAAACCTTTGTTTACCCTCTTGTTATCATACTTATCAAATTGGTCTTTATTTAAGAGCAAGGTAGTCCTTGATGATTACAAGACAAAATCATGAAAGGTAAATATTATTAGACAAAAATGAAAAGGGACTATAGTTAAATAATGACTGAAATCGAAAAAACTGAAAACCAAGTAAGACATAGCTAGTTGTAAGCCTAACTCCCTAATTTGTTCACAGTGGAGTTACTAAGCTGTCTCAATGAGCCCTACGAAAAATCCTCATGAAGCAAGACATGCATGCGACTTGCAATATATTATATGGAAAATAATAAAATTCTTGATGTAGAAGTGTCCACTCACTAGGACTCTTCTTTTTGTAACACAAAAAGGGGATCTTTGAATGAATCGCTTATCTAACCAGTCTTGGATGGCTAACATGGAGTGGCCAACGCTTGGAGTCACCACCGATCACTTAGGCTAGGCATAATCATTTTCCTACTAAAACTGACATACCAAGTTATGAAACTGAAAATGATTCCTCAGTTTACATGTTTTAAATATCTATCTATTGGGTTTAAGAGTTGGTTACGCACAAGAAAGTACTAACATCCTTATGATGCCTAAAATCAGTACCTCCTAGCTATGTTTTACATTGGTTTAGGTTTTTTTAGTTTTAACTTGTCATTATTTTGATATAATCCTCCTTTAATGCATGAATTTTTTATAAAAGTAAACCTAGTGTTGCCATATGACCGCCTTTAAAACTTTGGACAATCTGAAAGGCATAGCATGCTTGACCTAAAAATAAATGATGGTTGGTCACGGTCGAGCCTTTGACTTATTCCTAGATCGAGATTTGGATTAGGCACAGTAACATGAAGGGAGAAACCGTTAGACAAATGCTCATCTAACTAGTCTCGGATGGTCACTAAGAAGTGGTCATAAACTTGGAATCGCCATCAATGATTTAAGGCTAGGCAGGATCAGATGCCTATTGAAACTAATATCCCAAGTTATGAAACTCAAAACATTAATCTCAAAGTCTACAAAGTCCAAAGATTCGTTGGTTGGGTTCTGGAGTTGGTTACACGTGGGGAAGGATTATCAACCACAAGGCACCCGAAATTGGTACCGAATAACTATATCTCGCTTCGATCTTGGTTAAATCAGTTCCATTTAGTCATTATTTAGATGCAAGTCCCTTTAATGCATGACGTTTTGTAAATTATAGATATGTTTTTTTTTAAAGAAATTAGATCACCTATGCACCTCAGAGGTATGAGGAACATAAAGAGTTTTTATGAAAATAATGTCCAGATTAAGTTTTGAAAATTTTGAGGTTCTGTATTAGGCACTGGAGGGATACTGACATGAAACATCGCCTTGTAAATTTTATTGGAAAATGAATTTTAAATATGAATGCATGATAATCACTACAAAATGAAAATGGATTAGTAAGATGACAAAGAATCTAATAATATCATAAACAAACAATCATAAACAAAAGGGCATAAAAAGAAGAACAATCAGAATGTGTCTCATAGTTGTCTTCGATCATTCATCAATAGCTGGGATTACAATTTAGAGAGGGGTTTGAATTCGATGGTAATTTATGAGACAAAAAAGATTTTAATTGAAAGAATCCTTAGTATCCAGAAAAAAAATGGAGTTGGAGTATCCCCTTGCAGATGTGGGTTTGGAGTATCCCTGAAGATAAAGATAGGAAAATATTTAGGAATAAAGAGAAAATATGATTTTTTTAATGAAAAATAAGGTTAGAGTATCCTATTGGAATAATGGGGTTGAAGCATCCCCAAAGATGAAAATTTTTTATGGTTTTAGATAAAGATTAAGAACCCTAAAAGTGTAATTGAAAAGAAAAGTTAAGTTTTGAGTTGAAAACGGGGTTGGAGTATCCCCTTAGAGCAATGGAGTTAGAGTATCTCCACCAACGAAAATTTTAATATAAAAAAGAAAGATATTTAGTATGAATTTTTTTCTTTGTATTTTAGCCTTGATCCGAGTCTAAAGGGCTTATGTTGTGGGGGAACCAATTGGGTGCGTTTCAAGACTTTGAATGTTTTGATAAAAGGATATTCAAAAATTAAGTTAAAAATAAGGGACAATATCATGTCACCTCCATTCCCAAATTTATTTCAGATTTATTCGAAGGCTTTAGGTGGTGAATAAGGTGCCATTGAAAAGATGGCTCGATAATGTTTAATGTAAAAATATTCCAAAAATCCTAGAAAATCACTTTCTAAGTAAAATTAATTTTTGAAGTTAATTGTGTCTTGACAATGGTAGCATATGTAAGGGAAAAGACATATCGAATTTTGAAAAATTTTATTAGGCTCATCCGAGATTGTTAAATTATGAATAGTACCATTTTTAAAAGGGAATTTTGTAAAACTTTTATGAAAAATGTTTAAAGATTTTAGAAAAATTGTTTAATGGGCCAGAATGGCCCAAGCAGAATATCGCACGCTAGTTTTAGCAGTCTTGGATAGAAAAGTTAAAAAAATCATAACTCCCTTATTCGAGATGATCTAAGGGCAAACAAGACACCATTCGAAAGGTATTTTGATAACCTTTAAGCGAAAAAATCAAAATATTATAGGAAAATCATTTATAGTTCAAAAATAATTTTTTAAATTTGGACTATAGTGTTACTAGAGCAAAATAGGGTGTTATTCTATATTTTTAGGTTTCTTTTCTTAGATAAGCTCAGGTCTAGGAAGTTCGAACATCTGAAAGTAACATAGGTGTCACAAGTTTATTCCACAATCTTAGAGTAGTTTGGGACGATGAAACAACCCATTAATTGTGTCACTAAAGGGGATATTGGACTTTTATTTACGAATTTTAGCTTTTGATGTAAAGATGAGGGTATTGCCCCAGCTAAATGTAACCACAGCCTCCCAAGCAAGTAATTGGAGTGATGTCCATTACCTGAAAATCAATCTCGTAAATGCATAGGCCCATTTAAAGTGGAATAGTGATGTTTCCAATGACTCTATGATAAGTCCCATCGAATGCGTGCACCACCATATGGCAACATTTGATGTGGGAAGCATCAAGAAGAAACCTGTTTAAGATAGTTAAGGGCATGACATTAAGGGAAAAACCATTGTCTATGAGAACTTTTGTTAAGATGTGACATTTGCAATAGGTAGCAATATGTACGGCTTTATAGCTATCCCGACCATTAGGAGGGATCTCATCATTCATGAATAAGATATAGTTGTCAGCAATGATATTGTTCACTAAGTGATCCAATTTGCTTACTGAAATATCGGGCGGCACATACGCCTCATTCAACATTTTCAACAGTGCATTTAATGAACTTTTGAGTTAAAGAGTAAACATAGTATAGAGATCTTAGCCAGTTGTTTGCTTAACTAATCGACAATGCTATATTCGCTGTGCTAGATAAATTTTAAAAACTCTGTGGCCTCTTTCTCATCTATTACATCTTTGATCTTCTTCAATTTTAAGTCCTTGGTCTGGACCTGAAGGGTGTTGAAAATCAGAGTGACATCGATCTTCTAATTCTCTTGAGTAGGAAAACTATAACATTTACCTTTGCAAATTAAATGGCTAACTTCTGATGAGTCGACAACAACGGTTGATTGAGTAGGCTTATCGATCATCATGACTGCCCTATCATATTTCCAAGGAATAGCTTTGTCGCTTTTATATCGGAATGGTGTAGGAGTCTCTATGAACAGCCTCGACATCAACGCCTTAAAAGTTAATTGTCCATAGAGGATAAGGGGTCATCTTCTCCCATACGATGGTTATGTCATTTTTGGCCCAACCATATTCACTGATTCGATAGGAGAAGCTTTCTTGTTATCATAGAATTCAATGCTGCCTTCATCTGTCATTTTCTAGACCATCACCATTCTTTGCATATTTGAAAAGTATGCCTATGAATAGTATGGAAGTCACAAATATCATGCAGTTCTTCTTTTGATCTTTCAACTGCATTAAGCACTTCTGAATGAATTAATATTTGCCAAACTAGACTCATTGATATCTTGACTTTTTCTTTGTTGTTCTTAACCTTATAATCACCCTCAACACCAATCATGTTTACTACTCGCTTAGCATGGTTTGGTAGGGGATTCGCAATGACATTCAACCCTTGGTTCATCCTAAATTATAGAACCTTAAGATCAATAAGGCTTTGTACCCTCTGTTTGAAAGAAATGCAATTCTCAGTATCATGCCCTATTACCCCGACATGATAATCGTAATAGGCATTAAGGTTATACCACTGAGGTACAAAGGTTTCTTCTTTGGGACATAAATGGGAGCAACTAGATGCCCATAGAACAAAGCTTGATAAAGCTCTTTGTAAGTCATGGGGATAGGGTCAAACTGTTGTCTTCACTGGTTTGCACCCAAATTATTTAGTGCATTGTTGACGGGATTGTCGACATTTTGGTTGGCTTGTGGTTGATTGTTTTGTGGTAGATTCATTTAGACATTAAAGGATAGGTTACTGATTAATAGGGCTAGAGTAAGGCACACTTGGGTTGTAAGGATTGGGCACTTGACACTGGCTCGGTTTGGATGAGTTGGCACAGCTTATGGCATTCGCCTCTCTCTCTTTCTTGTCAGCAATAGGTCTCTTGCTCGATCCAGATGACTCACCCATAAACATCTTGTCATTCTTAATTGCTACATCAATTATCTGTGAACTTTTTAGTGGCATTTTCTACCATTTTTTCATAATACAAAGCATGCAAGGTGTTGATGAATGTCATGGTCATCTCTTTCTCAGTTAAAGGGGGTTAGACCAAAGCTGCTTCTTCCCTTCATTTTTGAGCATATTTTTTAAAACTTTTGGTTGGCTCTTCCTCTACGTTCATAAAAGAGAAACGGTCAGGGGCCCAATCTGACACATGCTGGTACTAGTTCAAGAAGGCCCTAGTCAAATCAGTCTATGATTGAATTTTGACATTACCAAGCTTTATGTACCATCAAGCGGCTATCCTAGTTAGACTATGCTGACAATAGTGGATAAGGAGTTTCTCATATTTTTCATACCCTACCATCATTTTAAGGCACATCTGAATGTACGTAGAAGGGTTAATAGTTCCATTAAACTTTTCAAAATCTAGCACGTTAAACTTTAGTGTAATGATAAGATTGGACACTAAAGATAAAGATCCAACATCAATGGCTCTGAATTTGTCACTACCTTCAATAGCACTAAAGCGTTTCTCTAAAACCTAAAACTTGCTCATATCATCAATAGACATTGCAAATTTTTAGGCATTCATCCTCTCTTGCTCATGGTCAAGTGTTATGGGATCAGTCAGAGAAATTCTCGTATTTGCCCCTTAAAATCCAAGGATGAATTGATTTGCTGCCATAGGGTTCAAGTAGATTATCGGTGGTATCGACAAGGCTAGCATTGTGTTGGGTTGATGCTCTTGGTGAGTCTCTTCCTGAGTAGCTTCAGTACTACCAGTGGGGTGATTTTTGGGTTAGCTAATTCTTTTCCTATATCAATGGTACTGGCTTGTCCCTTTTTCTTAGCAGAGGCTACCATTAACACCATGAATTTTATGATCTGGGCTAGCTTTTTGTCTTATCGATGGAGCATTTGTTCTTAAGATTCCTTTTACATTAACTCAAGACATTTAATACGTGCTTAACAATTATTTTTCATGATCCTTTTATGACGGTGTTTACTGTAACAATGTGAAATAATCGGTTTCGTGTCCCTTGCTCGACCTTAGAATCCCTTGCACTTTTATGAATATTCTCATATTAGACTCTTATGATGTGGGTTTATTGATGATTGCTCATGATTGAATGATGGGATGATGTTATGCATCAAATCATGACAGTGAATGACTATTGATATGAAAAAAGTAGCAAAAGAATTAAGCTAATTATGCAAATGTGAGAGACAATTGGCTTGTAAGACAACTTCAACAATAGTATCTTTCATCGAGCAAGAAACAAAGTTTGATCACATAGAGTTGCATTCGACGGTGTCTGACATGATTTCATCATTTAGTCACATGTTCGAAGAACTTCAACCACTTTTGTTCATGATATCTAGTAGGTATTATATCTTGCCTTAAAGGCTGGGCTACTTCGATTATGTCCATCGCATGTCTTTATGACCTATCTAGCTCTCTTTATGTGTCTTTAAGGCTTGACTATGTTTAAAGTCCCCAAACTTATCTTTGAATTTTTTATCCTTAAACCATGCTTTGATATCTTTAAACAAATGAAGAACGAAAGCGAGCTGTTGTTTCATGACGGACAACCCTTGCTAAACACTAAACCCATAGCCAATAGTCCCATGACAATGATTATGATGCATGCAACAATCAAAAAAAAGAAAAGAAAATAAAAGAAAATAGGTCATAACAATATAAAATGCCCTAACAATAAAAGTTACAATTCTTAAGCGCAAACAAGACAATTATGATAGCAAACGGACAGCACAATGGTGTGTTTGTGTTAAAAAAATTACATGTAACGAGATAACATGATACCTCACAGGGATAAAACCAAGTGACCAAGCGATGACGTTCATTTGTCACCATTGTTAAGTTGTTCCTTGGATAGCTTGATAGTTTGTTTGGGTTAGATATAACCTTTTTTAGATGACATGGGGTATTACATGTGATAACATTAGTTTGTCATCACCCACTTATTAAAGAAAGTTAGCTATAGAGTGTAACAACATGCCCTAAGAAATGATCATGAAAAATATAAATGTGGGCGACAGTGTTCGTTCATCATCACCTACATAATCATAGTATATAAGAGTAAAGGTAAGAAGTGTTTTTGCCAGTGGCCTTATTCTTCGAGTTATTCTAGTAGCAATCCGGTATGGTTTAACATGGTTTAGTTTATAGAGTTCACTCTATAGGTTTGAGTTGACATCTAAATTGGTATCAAATTATTCTTTTGTTCGGTAAGGACAGTCGAGGCAATTCGATCCTAGGCCCATCATAGGTTTGGCAGACCGAGTTCAATCTAGTGGATGTGTTTCCCTATGCAAATATGGAGGGGCACTCATGAGAGACATAGGTAATTTGCACCCCGGAAGGTCTTGCTATGCCTATGTGGATGTTTACTCACGAAAACGGATAGCTCATTTCCTCCTAATAATTAAGATACTAGAATCTAATGCAAATGGAAGTACAGAGTGTGTGTTAGGGAAATAATCAAACCTTTTGTTTAACCCCGTATTACCATATTTATTAAATCTATATTTATTCAGGAATGAAGTAATCCTGATTAATCTCATGGCAAAAATCATGACAAATAAAAGATTAGTAGACAAAAAAGGAAGAGGATTATTATTAAATAATGACTGAAACTAAAGAAATTGAGACCTAAGAAGGACACAGCTAGTCATAGGCTTAACTCTCTAAATTTGTCCCCAGCAGAGTCACCAAGCTGTCAGCACCGTGCCTTCTGTGAAGGAAGCGCGCGTGACTTAAGAGTGTTTCTCAGCAAGGAAAAGTCTTCTCGATTAGGACTCTTTCTCTCTTTTTTTTTACATGATAGTAGGGAGAAAGTATGGATTTTAGACTCTTGACCCTGAAAGAAAACTATCAGACGAATTACTTACATAACTAGCCTTGGGTGGCCACTATAAAGTGGCCAACAATTAGAGTCACCACCAATCATTTAGGCTACATGTAGTTGGATGTCTATCGAATTTAATATTTTGAGTTATGAAACTCGAGACATTGGTTTCTCGATCTACGTGGCCCAAAGATTTCATGGTTAGGTTCAGGAGTTGGTTACGCATAAAGAGGCACGAACCTCATCACGACACCCTAAATTGATACCTTTCTAGCCATGTCCCATCTTGGTTTTGGTTTCTTTAGTTTTAACTTGTCATTATTTAATATAATCCCCTTTTTAATGCATGAATTTTGTATAAAAAAGTAAACTTGAGTTTTAAAGAAAATTTGAATCTCATGTGTGCCTTGGAGTGGTAAAGAACATAGATTGTGATTAAAAATGGGCTTTGAGTTTTTTTTTTTAAATATCAGATATTTTGGGTCAAGCACTGGAGAGATACGAACATGAAACATTGCCTTTTGTGTTTTTTTTCTAAAACAATTTTGAAAATATGAATGCAAGTTGAACAACACAAGGGAAACGTGTTAGTAAGATAAAAAATAATATCACATAAAAATAAATTAGACAAAAGAGGGGAAAGATGAAGGGATGATAGAAATGTATTTTGTTATTGTCATCGATTATCGTGAAATAACCGAGCCGATAATTTTTGAGACGCATTGAGATCCATAGACTAATCGAAGCATAAACATAGGTTTAAACATTAAAAATTCAAAGGAAATCCCAGGAGAGAAAATTTGATTTTTTGATGATTTTAAGAAAAATGAGATTAACAAATTTACATTGATGAATTTTGACTTTTTTTTATAATTTTTTGAAAAAGAATGGGGTTGGGGTATCTCCATAAATGACGACTTTGATAAGTTTTGAAATTTGAATGAGGTTTGCAAAAGCAGGGTTAAAGTATCCCTTCGGAGGATGGGGTTGGAGTATCCCCAATGGAAACTTCAATGATTTTAGAGAAACGAGCTCAAAGGATTTGTCTTGACAAAGGTTGGTGATTTCTTGACATAAGGACAATTTGTTTTGACAAATTCTTGACAAAATAGGTGATTTTAATTAAAAAGAATTAATCAAAATGAGGATGATAAAGCTTAAAAAATATTTATGCCTTGATCTAAGTCTATGGGAATCAATGCATGTTCCTTTCGACTAGATGGATTGATCGGGATCACATGGAGACATTTGAATATATTGGAGTGGGAGTTCGGAGGAATCAACTAATCTTAAACAATGCTTGAAACAGGGGACAACATCGCTCTGTTCCCATTTTCAATTTTATTTTGGACAAATCCGAAGGTTCCAGGGATCGTGTTAGGTACCTTTGGAAAGTTAACTCGATAAGAATCAATATAAAATCATTCCAAAAATCCTAGAAAATTGCCTCCTAATTGGAAATATTTTTCACATTAGGGACTGGTTCAATACTGGCAGCATATGCAAGGGAAGTGGGGCAACTAATTTTGAAAAATCATTCTAGACTCATACAGAATCATTAAATCACAGAAGATACCTTTCTGGAAAGGGAATTTCACAAACATTTTGTGAAAAGTATTTGAAAAATCCAAAAAATCATCTGGTTGGCCGAATCGGCCCAAACAAAATGTCAATCACTAATTCTAGGGGTTTTAGACAGCAAAACATAAAAAAAATCATAATTCTTTCATTCAGAATGATCCAAGGGAAAACAAGACATCATTAGAAAGGTGGTTCGATGCCCTTATAGGAAAAAATGTAAAAAAATTCGTGAAAATTTGTTTATGGTTCAAAAATAAATTTTCATGTCATAAATACAGTGCTCCCAACATAAAATAGGAGGAATTTTTTATTTTCCCTACTTATTGGGACTAAATTCGAGCCATGGACATCTGAATATCCGTGGTAGAAAACAATGAGTGACATGGGCTTCATGAGCTCATCTACACAATCCTGGAGTAGTTTAAGACAATGAAACAGCCCATTAACCATGCGACAAACACAAGGATTCTAAGCAAAGATCAAGTCATGAACTAATTTTGATACTAAAAAGGACGTTATATTTCAAAAAAAGAATATTTTGCTTCTTTTAACCTTGAATCCCAACATAAATAGCTTAATATTACCCCAAGATTAAAGTGTCAATTTGTGAAAAATAATAGACCAAGATTAATCCCATTATTAGGTTAATCTTAATTTAACTTGGGGTATTTTTCTTGACAAATATATATACATAATCAAATCAAACAAGTATGATAAAAGTAAAACAAATAAATAAACAAATAATATTGAAAACCAGGGGCATAGAACAAATATCATCAAAAAATATTTAAACAAGCATTTCATAATGATAAAATACAACCTCAAATAGAAAATGGCACCCCATGTCCCAATACCAGTTTTAAAATTTTTTTTGCCATTTTATGTTTGAAGATTGGTAAGGCTTGGTGGCTAGTTGTTTTTTATTCTCTATGGGTGGCCTAGGCTTGAAACCTAAGCCAATCAATTTGGCCTTTGTTTTTTTTTTCATTTTTCCTTCTTTTTCTTCTTCCTTTCTCTTTTCTTTCTCTTCCTCACCCTAAAACTAGACCACAGTAGGAAAAAATCCTAAAAACTGACTACTAACCATTGCACTAGCCGTCGACCATTGCCATCAACTGCCACTTACTAGCGATGGTTGGCTATCAAACCACACCTCTAGACTCTTTTCAACATTCTCTTTTCAAATCCAGAGTTAGATTTTTCTAAATCATTTTACATTTTTCTAAATCTATAAGAAAAGTTTAAACCTTTTACCTCAAATCTGACTGTCATCCACAATTCGATAATTCCCAAACTCTAGTATGTTCTTCCCCTCTGTATGAGCTTGTTTTTCACCGTTTGGATTCTCAAAATAAGCACTGAAACCTTTTTAAATAAAAGACCCTACTTTGAGTTTTTTATTTTCTTATGTGTTTTTTTTTTGAAAGCTTGTATTGTTTCTTTTAATGCTTGAATTTTTTTTCGAGCTCCCTCTCTTTTTTTTTTCTCTCTCTAGTCATTGTATGCACCAAGAAAAACCTAAAATGGTTAGTGGCTTAGGAACCAGATCTATGGCAGAAGCTACCATGGTGGGTTCTGCAACCAGGCAGGGTAGAGCGGCTACCACGCCGAGCATGGCAGCCAACCTTTCCTTTCTTTTTTTTCTTTCTTTCTTTTTATCTTTCTTTTAATTTACTTTTGTGTTTTCATAACATAAAGTTATGTTTGGCGTATGGGTCAAAATGACCTATTTTACAAGGTGGCCTGGGTTCAAAACCCAAGCCACTCTTTTTTTTTTCTTTTTTTTCTTTCCTTTTTGATTGGTTTTTGTGATTTCATGGCTAAAACATATGCTTAGTGTGTTGGTCATAGGCAACCTATTCACACGGGTGGCTTGGGTTCAAACACAGGTCACTTTTTTTTATCATTTTTTTTGTATTTTTTCAAATAAGCCTAAATTGAAATGAATTAAGCCTAATTAATTCGGATCCAATAAACCTAAATTAAAAATGTCATGATTAATTGAATTATTTCGAATAATGAATGTCCTAAAAATTGCCCGGGCAAAATTTGATGTCTACATATGTTATCTTTTAAGTTGACCTAGGGATAGGTCGAGCCTAGGATCGTAGTTTAGGTCTTTCATCCAAAACCTATCAAAAAATGTTTTAAAATCCAATGTTGCTAGCCATGGTTCGATATATTGGCACTTTAACTACTTTTTAAGTTGAACCTAAGGATACTTCAAGCCTAAAATCGTAGTATAGGTCTTTCATCCAAAACTTTAGTCAAGAAATTCTTTTTAAAGTCTAACATTACTGGCCCTGATACAGCACATAAGCATTCTATCATCTTTTTAAGTCGAACCTAGGGATAAGATCAGCCTAGGATTGCAATGTAGGTTTTTCATCCAAAAAGTCCAACGTTATCTTTTGCAAAAATTGGAATCACCATCAAAACACTATCCTATCAGGGTGCTATATTAACGTTAGTCTTTTATTACAAGCACATGAGATAGCATCGAGCATGTCCATGATAAAATTGTGTCTATCGATCTTTGCCTTATTCCAAATATACTCAGTAACAACTTAAGAGGGGTAATTGTAGACACCCCTTTTTATCCAAGACAACATCTAAGGCATCATTGGTAAGTTTTTGAAGTATGATAAGGTCATTTGAGCAAGTTCAAACCAATCATCCATCAATCATAGCTAAAGTGAGGCCTTAGGAGAGCTAAAGGTGCGTAAAATTTGCATTTGTATGAGTAGGTATCGATATAAAAGATGATGTATCAATACATTCATCGTGGTATCAACACAGGAGGCTATTGTATCGATGCAAAGCTATTTCAAAGCTAAAATTATGAATTTTGGTCAGAATGTGTCTGTCGCAATGTGGTTTGGATACAAATCCTAACCAAGCTCGACTTAAATAGCCCTCCTTTCAATATTTATTGATATATCACTATTTTAAATTCTTTTATCTCTATGGCCCATATAATTATTAACATTTTCTTATTTCCAAGGATGGGTTATTGCTAACTTGACTTAACCCTAAATAATCATTATGAAATGACTATTTATTTAGAGTCACCACTAATCTATTGGGGCTAGGTAAAATTGGCCACCAACCGAAGCTCATATTTTAGAGGTTATGAAACCCCAGAATTCTAACTTTGAGGTCCAAAATCATACCAAAGATCATATAGAAGGGTTTGGGAGTTGATTACTATCACAAGTAAAGATCAACCCTCTCGTGGTGCCCTAAAATTAGTACCTTATTAATCATATGTTAATTTCAATTTTAATTTCTATCCGGTTTCAACATATGGGATTTAATTTTAATTCCCCAAATAATATTTTACGAGATCAATTTATTATTTTGTACTGGTAAATCAGGTTTTTAAATTTTTGAATATCAAAATCTCTTGCATACACCATTAAAGGACCAGTGGAACACTAAAGTTTTTTTATCATACTCTTTTGTACCCCATCAAAAAACCAGAAGGTTGGAAGAATGCGAAACGCTTAATTTTTTTTTTTTGGAATTTATAAAAATTCCTAATTTCCACTTTGAAAAAGATATATTGTTACTAAAATAATTTGTAAAACCTTTTCATTCTTGGAGAAATTCCATGTATTACTTTAACTCGGAGGCATTGCCTTAATCTTTCAAAATTATGATTACGTATAAAAAATAAAAAGAAAATGCCATAAGACTTGAAAATAGCCTAAAATGATGAACCTTTCTCTAATGTGTACTTTCAACATAAAAGTGTCCCAATAATCACATAGAACTTGGTTTTAATATTAAATTACCAAATACCCCTGAGGTATACCTTCAACGTGAAAATACCCTAGTAACTATAAAAAATTTGACAATAGTTATAAAAGGGTGAACCTATCATAAATACAAATCTTTGGCGTAAAAGCATCTCAGTGACTATATTAGACTCGATTCAATTACTAAAATGCCCTTAAGGTATACCTTCAACGTGAAAATATCCAAGTAACCCTAAATGATTTGGTAATAGTTATTGCTAGCTCAAGGTAAATATTAAACCAATAAAAGGTGAATTGGTTCTATAAAAAATTAATCACAAATTTATATTTTACAAAAATTTGAAATGAATTGAAAGTAAAAAGGAGTTAAGGATAAGAAAAATAAACAATTGATATATACAGGTTCGGTCCTTGAACTCAATGCCTACGTCCTCTCTTCTTGGCACTTCCTTGCCAAGGTGACTCCCATAATTCACTAATGAAATTGTTACCTTTAAGGCCAAGGAATAACCCTACAACTCTATCTTTTTGAGGCTTAGATATAACCTTTCAACCCCTGTAAAAATTTTGCCCTAAATTCTAAAACTCTTTTTGTGATATGAATAAAGTGGTTGCAAACAATTTGAACCTCTAGTAGTCGGGTGTTTGCTGAAATTTAATCACAAAGTGGATGAGATACAAATAAACTTGAAAGAATACAAAATTGATATAAGAAGAATTTGAAGACTTTTAACTTTTGTTAATGAATGCTTGATTGATCTTTATATCTTTTTCTTCTTTAACTATTAGGAACCTTTATTTATAGCTTGAAATTGAGTTATAGATGTTGGGCATTAAATGAGGTGGTTGAAAAACTGTTGTAGCCTTCATAAATGCTTGTTTCTATTCAGACCCACATTGTTGTATCGATACAATATGAATAATATTAATACAAGAATTAGAAATATAACCGTTACGGCATGTTGTACCAATACATAACATTGAGTATCGATACTTGCCATCCTATATCGATATAGACACACTTGTATCAATACTTTTGGGGTTTTCAGTGAAACTTTAGCTATTGCCAAGCAATGTATAGATACATAAGGTTGAATATCAATACTTGTCATCTTGTATCGATATAAACACACTTGTATCGATACTTTAGGGGTTTCAACCAAACCTTAGCTGCTGTCAAGCAATGTATTGATACATATAGGGTGAATGTCGATACTTACTATAGTATATTAATACATGCTGATTTGTCTCAATACAATTAAGGGTTTTAAGCATAGTATTAATACATTTATGCGTTGTGTTGATACATCCCTTTAAAATCCTTTATAAAATAAATTTTCTTGGCTTAAAATTGACTCATACATATCTCAAAAATATTCCCAGTATAAATGTGAATTTAAAAAATATATTTTTGAGAAAATAGAAACTTAGTATTTTTTCAAAATATTTTTTGATTTAACAGAAGTGCAAAGTTGGAAATAGTTGAGTACAAATCAATTTAGCTTAACTTATTGCTATATCAGAACCAAAATTAATTCAAAGCTAAAATTCTCCCTATTTTGATATAGCAAAACTTAAGATTAATTTGCTTGTTAATGGCTCCCCCTAAATTTTTTAGATTTGTAATGAAAAAGTCCCTCTCAATAGAAGCAATGGTTTTCAAAATTTTAATCTTAGAGAATAGGGTCCTTTAAAGCTACAACATTTTAATTTTACAATATTGCCCATGATTTTTACAATTTAAGCTATAGCATGTAAAATTGTTTAATATCAACATGTTATTTGGGTTCCAACATGATACTATAATCATCATCAAGTGCAAAATAATATCATCATATCAATAGATGCAAGACATATTTGGCAATGCAAGACACATTTGACAAATTTATAGCATTTATTCCCCTTTTTGTTATATCAAAACACGAGAAAGATCAATTCAAAATAATAGAGAAAATGTAAACATAGTGTGCATAAACAAAGATGATTCATTAAGAATAATTCGTTGAAGCTTAAAAGTGATCCTAAAATAAGCTTAATATGACTAATTACCATCGGCTAAAGGATCTTTGACGAATGGAGAAGTAGACAGAGGAGCATGAAGAAAGGTTGTCGAGAAGCAATGGAATCGCTCGATTAACACCAAATGACTATGCTCGAGACTAGAAAGATGAGCATCAATGGAATCAAAACGGTGATCCTAAGAGTCAAAGTGCCACTCCTAAGTGTTAAGATGTCCCATGATGAAATCATACATATGTTGGAGGACATTGGGCATCGATGATGAAGTGTTAGGAATCGAGGGTAGAAGAGGCGTATTATGCTCCATATCATCACCATCATGATCAATAATAGTAGAAGCACTCAATTGCACAAGTGGTGGAGGTGGCTGTCAATGAGCCTTGGGAATGAAATCAGCACCTTGAAGTTATCCTTGTTAAGGCCCATGGATTTTCACCTAATATAGCGATAGTGAGATACGATAATCTCGACATTTTAAAAAAGATCAAGACCTTGAGTGTAAAAGTAGTAGCTTAAGGCTATGCCATGTAAGAGGCTATGACAACCATGAACACAAAAGTTAAGGTTCGTAAAGATAAAATGAGCAAAGTTTGGATGATTTTCGGTTTGAATCATATGGAGCCACCAATAGTAAGAATCACTAACCAAGGTGTGTTTGGTGCCGTATGAACGGAGCAGATAGGAATTGATAAGATGGAGTAGGTGATCAATAAGAGGAAGAAAGGTGGCTTTGTTATTTGGGGTATGAAAGGTAGCGGTTGCCAAACCTTCATTGATTACAACTTCATTTGAAAAACCAAAAGTGATCGTAAGAGAAGCAGGATTGACTATGTGATTTCATCCCAAAAGATAAGATTAAATAGTAATGATACGGTCATGATCATCAATGACAAATGAGGCATTGCTAAAGAATACATGAACAAAACTCTAGTAAACTGAAACATTAAGAGAAAAAAATTTGATCTATGCGACGGCATCAAAAGTTTAAGGGTAGGGATAAGCAATGGATCGAAGGAAAGAAAAGTTGATAGCTTGACATTGTTGGATAAGCATATAGGCATGATAGTAATGAATCGCTCACAAATAAATGCGTCTCAAAAACATGAGTCAAAGAATAATTGATTTTAGGTCAAAAGTGGTTGACGAGCAAAAGAAATAGAAGCACTAGTGACAAGCCCTTGACGATAGATGGTTTGTTTGGTTGTCAAAGGCATAGTAATGTGTTAAGGTGGTTAGGGAGTTTTGTCGAGTTAGTGGTGATAGGATAAAATTGGATACTAGTTCAGACAAGCAGAAGAGATAATAGATGTTAATAAAGTGTTTGGAGTGCTTTGGAAGGAATCAAATGAAGTAGGAGTAGGTTTGGAAAAGATTTTTTGATAGGGGGAGTAAATGGTGCTAGGGTTAGGTTACCTAAGCAAAATGGTTTGCTAAGGAAGAGCTATTTGAGGAATATGGTCAAACAGATAGTGGGCAGAGGTTTTTGTGGCAATGTGGCATAGTTTTGGAGTAATTTTGAAACCTATCACAACAATTAAGATTGAGAAGACTCGAGAATGAAAAAACATTCAAAAATTTGGAAAAAATTTGGATAAATTTTGAGGATTTGAGGAGGAAATGTTTAAGGTTTAAGTGAAGAGGATTGTCAAATTTTTTGATTTTGGGTGCTAATAGATTGAAATTTTGAAAGAAAATGGTGAATTTTATGAAATAAAACTATTTAGGATTAAGGATTGTAGGAAAAGATAAAGATTAGATGACAAGTGATGATTGAGTATTGAGTGGGTTAAGGGAAACTAAGTTAATAATAGCTGAGGCTCGATGAAAATAAAGTTGCGTGCACGAGGATTGCCTAAATCTATAATCTATATCGATATAAATAGGCAGTATTGATATACATATCAATACGTAGAGTTAAGTATCGATACAAAAAACAATTATGGGATTATGTACTGATACAATGAACTGGGTCTCAAGACTAAAGATAATTTTGGGTTGTATCGATACAAGGTGGAAAGTATCGATACATTGAATCAATTCTTAGAGTTAGCTATCGATACAAGGAATAATTTAGGCTTTGTATTGATACCTCGAACTTGGTCTGGAGATTGAGAGTAAATTTTTGGCTGCTATCGATACATATAGTTTACTATTGGGTTATTTCTATAAATATAGTATCAATTCAAGCATATTTTGACCCAATTGCTCATTGAAAAATGTTTGGAAATGAAACTTTGAACAAAACTTTGATATCAAAATCATTTTGCATGAACAACGAATCAAAATTTAACCATAACACAAAATCATTCAATCATCAAAAGGCATAAAAGAACATATCATCTATAAACAAAGAGGTATGTAGGGCTAGATTTTCTAATCAAGTAAGGTAAACATAGTTTAAACTATATCGTG
>JBBYHO010518865.1:0-18675 GCA_038382025.1 Adansonia gregorii | reverse complement strand
TGTGTCATAAGTCGAGAATCTATATTTTCTCGTTCTTATCGTAACTCCGAAGAATGGTCTTAGTCAAGAAGACATTTCCGAGTCAGGATAATATCTTAAGTCGTACGCACTCTTAGATCCGCGAGGATCCACCCTGGGGTACGTCGCGACAATGGGTAACTTAGAAACTGATTTTGGGTATTTCATATCTGTTTTAGGTATTTTTTGCATTTTAGGGGGTATTTTGTACTTTTTTAAGGTTTTGGGGTTAGTTTGCAAATAATGAAAAAATTTATTTTTTTTGTCAAAGGTGTTTGACCAAACCTTCGTATGGATGTTCTTCATCATTTACATGCTGTTTTTTTCCTGATTTATTATATTTTGTGATGATTTAGGCTTTTTTTTTTACTTAGGTAGCTAAGTTTAAAATCGAGAAAGTTTATGAACCTTTAGGGAAATTTAGTATTTTTAGGACAACATGGTTATCTTTAGCATGAAATCATCCATTTAGATTATTTTAAATATTTTTATCATCCCATTGGTCCTTCAGTGAGGTGCTAAAAATATAAAAACCTTTCATATTTGTTTGGTTTTCCGTTAGGCTACAAAATGTAATTTTTAAAAATGTAGGGACCCATTGGTAATTTTCATACTTTAGGTCATTGTGGTAATGTAAATCGTCAATTTAGAGTAAGAGTCATCATTACTTGCTCTTTCAAGTCTATTAGGGGTACTGGATACTTTCATGTTGAAGGTATACCTTATGGGCAATTTTGTAATTTTTTCTCATCAGGGTGCTTTTTTGCCAACGGTGTAAGTTTAGGGTTCCTTTAGCCCTTTAAGGTTATTTTTGAGTCCATTAGGGGTACCAAAATACTTACATGTCGAAGGTATACCCTAAGAGCATTTTCGTAATTTTTCCACTAAGATGCTTGAATGCCAAAGGTGAAAGTTTAAGGTTCCATTAGCCTTTTAAGGTTATTTTTGAGTCCATTAGGGGTATCGGGGTATTTTCATGTTGAAGGTATACCCCAAGGGCATTTTCGTAAGTTTTCTCACCGGGATGCTTTTATATCAAAGGTAAAAGTTTAAGGTTCCATTAGCCTTTTAAGGTCATTTGTGAGTCCATTAGGGGTATTGGGATACTTTCATATCGAAGGTCTACCTTAAGGGCAATTTCATAATTTTTCTTATCGAGTGCCTTAATGTCGATGGTAAGCCTTAGGAATATTTTAATTTCCTTAAAACCCAATCCTAAGTAGTTACCGGGTGCCTTAGTGTCGATGGTAAGCCTTAAGGATATTTTAATTTTCCTTAGAACTTGATTCTAAGTAGTTACCGGGTGCTTTAGTGTCCCTGGTAAGCCTTAGGGATATTTTAATTTTCCTTAGAACCTAATCCTAAGTAGTTACCAGGTGCCTTAATGTCGATTGTAAGCCTTAGGAATACTTTAATTTTTCATAGAACCAAATCCTATGTAGTTACCAAGTGCCTTAGTGTCAATGGTAAGCCTTAGGGATATTTTAATTGCTCTTAAAACCTAGTATTAAGTAACCACCGGGTGTTTCTATGTTGAAGGTATACTTTAAGGATAGGTTCATTTTTCTTCTATCTTTTAGTCCTTTGATTCGAATTAATATTTTAGTGTCCAAACTGAGTCATAGGTCTTTCATTTTTGTTTTAAATAAAATTCGTATGTCTTTGAAAAATAAAAGCAATGTCTCAAAGTTAGAGTGGTGTGTGAAATTCCTCTCACCCATATGTGATAGGGGTTTTATGGATCATTCTAATGATAAGGTACCCTTTTTAAAATGAGAATCGAGAATTTTATACAAATAAAAAACCTTTCACATTCTACCAGGTACTCCAGTAGGATGTGAAAAACATTTTTTACAACCCTTTATGTCCCTATGGTTCTCCGTTGGGGTATAAAAGGGAATAATGAAAACTCTCATGTCCTATTGGTTTTTCGGTGAGGGTACGTAAGATGTTTCGATATTTTAAAATGCAAAACTCTGATTTTCTCTCATGAAATAATAAAATCTTATTTTAACAATACGGGAATTGTAATTAAATGCCATATATGACGCTGAATAAAAATTAAAATTCAAGTTAACAAGTAATTAACAAGGTAACAATTTTTGGGCGGCACAAGAGGATCGATCCTTACTTATGATTGTAACTAACTCTCGAACCCTTTTATATGATCTCTGGTATGATCGCAGGCCTTGGAGTTTGTGTTAGAAGGTTTCGTAACCCTCAAAATACAAACTCTAATAGGTGACCAATCTCACCTAACCCAAATAGATTGGTGGTAACTCTAAATAAATAGTCATTTCGTAATGGCTATTAAAGGTTAAGTCGAGTGAGTGATTCATCTCGACCATCCTGTCCCCAAAAATAAGAAGATGTCAATAATGATATGGCCAATAAAAATAAGAGAATATAAAATAGCAATAAATTTAATAAGTATAGGAGCAAAGGCCATTTAAGTCGAGCTTGGTTAGGATTCGTATTCGGGCCACATTGCGATAGCTTGGTGACTCCGCTGAGGACATTTAGAGAGTCAAGACTAAAATTAATTACGCGTTAACTAGATTTCAATTAATTCGATTTCCATTGGTATTTAATTTTTAACCCTTAAAATTTTTTTTGCATTATATTAATGTTAATTTTTATGTTCATCTGCTTGTGTTTGCTTTTATCTTTTTGGGGATTAGGATAGTGGGTTTCATTTTTAAATGATCTATCATAAAATTATCCCTTCACACACACTATGCATGTTGTGCAGTAGTTTCTCCTTTGTCAAATATGGAGAAGACACAGGTACCCAATATGCTAGGGGGTGAAGTAGCTCTGTCTTCTGAGGTGTTAGCCTCTGTTTGGGCCAGCGAAAAGCCTGTCGGGTGTAGATTCCTACATCTGCCTGAGGTGTTAGCCTTGTTACGGACATGAAAGACACGCCTACTCGAATCAAACTTATTCTAAAATGGATCCATGATGGATAAGGATAAAGTACCTTGCTAGTCCTTATAGGGCTCAAGGAATTCGAGAACCTAATCAGAGGTTTGACATAAACCACATATAGTGAACCATATTAACCTCCTAGTCAAAGACATGCCCAATTTCAGATGTCATCAAAATTAAGGACACATGAAGGGACAAAGTTATCTTTTTCTTTTTTATTTTTACTCTTAATATCTTGTTTCAATGATTTGCGATTTCTATTTACCTTGCTTGAATAATTTATTATTTTCATTATTTTAAAGTTTTACTTGAATTTAATATTTCCTAAAGATACTAACTTGTTTTTTTTTTCTTTTTGGTGCATATTTCATCTCTCATGTGCATATAGGAATGCTTGCTTTAAAAAGAATTCCAAGTTAGATCAATTTTTATTTAATTTTATGGCAGAACCGGTACACGCAGTGATTATTTCCAAGGAATTTAAAGAGGTCCGTTCTGAGTCCGAATTCAATCAGAAAAGGGATAGGGACTGTGTAGTGAAAGGTTTTGTGTTAGAGTTGTCGAAGATCACACATTTAGACCTTCACCAAAATAATTTGAGAGAGCTAGCTGAAATATGGGATCAATGGGGAAGTGCAAAGCAAACCTAGTTTAGAGAAAAGTGTTGGCAGATTGCCTTCTTGCTTAAAATACATATGGATGAACAGTTAGTCAGGGCTATGATTGAGTTTTGGGATCCATCATTTCGATGTTTTTCATTCAATCAGCATGATTTAACTCCTACTATGGAAGAGATATCGGCTCTTTTCAGGCTTGGGCCATTGAAAACGAGACCTATCTATTGCAAAGAGCGTAATCCGATCAGCTTGCATAAAAGATTGAGTCAAGTATTGGATCGTGATTTCAAAATCGACCATCATTACATAGAGTAGAAAGGGAATACCAGTGTTATTTCATAGCAATATCTACGAAAATATATCCAAGAGCAATCTGACAATGAGAAGGCTCTGGATGCATTTGCTCCTGCTATATATGGGATGGTTTTTTTCCCGAGAGTGTTGGGACATGTTGAAGCGGCGATAGTGGGTTTATTTGATCGATTGAAAAGAAACATGCACCCAGCTCCAGCAATTTTAGCTAGAATAATTAGAGCACTCAACGCATGCCGAAAAAATGGCCAAAGGAGAATTTTTTGAAGTGCTTTGTTATTGTACATCTGGGCTCAAAGTCATTTCTAGGGCAAAGGGGTAGATAAAGTTAAACCCTACTTTCCACACTTTGTTCCTCTTCAGAAATTCATCAAAAAAGAATGCCCCATGTCTGGAACTAAGAAATAATGGGTGGAGACATTAAAGAACTTAGCTTTTTCTTATATAACATGGAGGGCACCATGGTTTTCACCAAAATGTTTTGTGTATCGATGTGGTAGTTTGCTATACGTGCCTTTACTCGAAATATGGGGCACCATGGGTTATGCACCATAATTGGTTCGAAGGTAATATGGTTTGCAGCAATTCATCCTTATGACATCAAATTTGGCTGGTGTTGACTTGGAATATCAGGGTGAGGACTATGAAAAGTTGCTTCAGATGGCCGCTTTACAATAGAGAGAAACATATGAGTCAGGATGAAATGCATACACGGATAAGACTACTCCAGGATATGATGCTTGGAAGAGAGTTCAAGGTTGTGACATAATTATTCCTGGCTCGGATGAAACCATTCCTTGAGTACCTATTCAGCCAGAACCTATTATGCCATCTGAGATCGATTTGATTAAGGAGGAAACTGCTAGAGAGTGAAAAAGAATGAGTGATAAGAATCATTAGCTCCAAGAAAAAGTTACCTACTTACAAATGAAGATGGAAGCAAAAGCAAAAGAAATTGAAAAAATGGAAGAAAAGTGCAATTTAATGAAAAATAACTAGGTCAAACAAAACAAAAAAAATAAAACTTACCAGGATATCCAGGAGTTCCAATAGCACTGCTAAGGGGATGAAAGAAGAAATGCGCAAGCTTCATGATAAGTTAATTGCATGGAAGGCTAAAGCTTTGGAAGGAGAGGCCAGGTAAACTATTTTTGAAAAAGAAAGAAGAGAGCATGTTGGTACAAGTCTCAAGTTAACAAGTCTCAAGTTAATAAGGTCTATGGAAAATAATAAGCAACTTTGAGCTGCCTTGGATCGAGAACGTGGAAGGGTATCTCAACTACTTAAGGAGAAATAAGGTCACACTATAACTATTGTAGAGATGGAATTAGAATTACAACATAGGGGAGATGATATTCGTGCCTTGGTGCAAGCTTACTGTGATCTAAATGCATATTGGGATAATAGACTATGGTGGGCTAAAGATGATGGTGAATGATGGGCAGGTAATTCTTTTGGTAGACAAATGTACATGGATCATCTTACGGAGGAGATCCACCCAGCCATCATCCCAGTAAGGAAAATGGTGGAGAGGATTAGAGATTTACAGATGCAAATTAATCCTATGGGACGAGATGGGGATGTTGTACTTTAATTTTTGGATGAAGCTCAGAAATAATATGATCAAATTGAGAATTTCCTTGGATGTAATCCCTACATGATCAATGATGTAAACATGTAATTTGTCACAAATTTAATGACAATTTCAGAGTTTGAAATCTTTAGTTAAAGCAAGCATCTCTAGAAGTGCATTCATATACTCATACCATACATATACATACATACATGCATACATGATTATTAGTTTTATTAGTTCATAAGTGAAAATTACTTAACTAAAAAATTGTGGAATTATTAAGGTCAACATTGCAAACTCAAAAAGACCAACCCAACCACTACCCACTCATCAATACCATACTAGATTTAAAACAAGAAGAATGGCTGAAGATCACTTGGCAAGATTAGAGAGATTAGAAGAAAGTCATCGACAAGCTCATGATGCCATGCTTAAAAGGCATGAAGAGCTACAAGCTTATATCATGAGGATGATGAAGTTGTTATTGGCAAGGGAGCCAGTTCATCAACAGCTAGAGATAAATACTGATACCCTTACCGGGGAATTCGGAGGGTACCAATTGAGGAACAAATAGCTAATGCTCGAAATGCACAGCCAACCAAAATCCAAAATCTACAACAAAATGTCCCAATTACTAACCCACTGGTCATCATCATTAATCCTGATGCCCTTTCATAAGGATTAAGTGTAAGAATTATAGTCGTCCAAGAAGAATCAGCAAGCCCTGGCATCGATGAAGAGGAAAAGCGTAAATAGAAGGGTAAAGAGCAAGTTGAAGCAGAGATAGAAAAAGAAAAACTACAGCTTATTAAGAAGAGGCTAAAGGCCATTGAAAGGGTCAAATTACATAGTAGCGTAGATGTCGAGGACCTTAGTCTAGTACCAGACTTAGTCCTTCCACCAAAATTTAAAATGCTCGAGTTTGAAATATACAAAGGCACTACTTCTCCTCAAGCACACATTAAAATGTTCATCAGGAAAATGGCTGGTTATGCCCAGAACAACAAGCTTTTGATTCATTGTTTTCAAGAAAGTTTGTCTGGATCTGCATTAAAATGGTATAATAATCTGAACCGCACTCAAATCCAATGCAGGACTGATTTAGCTAATGCATTTCTTTAACAATATAAATATATGGCTGAATGGGTGCCTGATAGACTAACTCTTTAGAATATGGGGAAAAAGTCTATTGAATCTTTTAAGAAATATGCATAAAGATGGAGAGACATGGCTTCTCAAGTTCAGCCTCCCCTGACTGAGAAAGAAACCATGATGCTATTCATGGGCAATTTCGTCCCCCCTATTATGACAAATTAGTGGGTAATACAACTAAGAATTTTGCTGATTTTGTTATTTCGAGAGAGATGATTGAAACGGCTATTAAGGTTGGTAAAATCATGACTAGGGAGTTTTCTACTAGAAAAAGGCCAAGGATAAGAAAGAAAAAAGAAGAAGCTCTATCCGTTAACTATGCTAGTCAACTATATCGTAAGGTTCTCATCCGTATTACCAAAACCAAAGATAGCTAACCCAGAATTCCTACTCTCTTAACATACCCAGAGCTTTTCCTTTAACATCACCTCAGACCATCGCTTTGAACCCTCTTTCATAAAACCAACCAAGACCCAATGTTAATCTACCAACCCAAAGAGCTAACCAACCTAGATCTTGTTATGAACCCCTTTCTTACTCTTATAAGGAATTGTTTGATAAGCTTTTTGAGGCATGGTTAGTGGCTCCAATCTTTTCCAAACCATATGTAGGAAATTACCCTAGTTGGTATGACCCAAATCTGTACTGTGAGTATCATGCAGTAGCATCAAAAATTGTATGCCCTTCAAGCAAAAGGTTTAAAGTCTTCTTAAGAGGCGTGCCTTTCAAATTAATAATGGCTCAGTACCTAATGTGGCAACAAATCCCTTACCAAATCATACTGAACCTAGGATAAATGCTCTAATTACTAAATAAGAAGATCAAAGAAAGTTAAATGTCCAAGAAGTTAGGACTTTTATGGAAAAAGTATCGACAATCCTGACTAAAGAAAGTTGAGATCATGGATGCAGTAAAGGTCAATCTGATCCTGGTACTAACTTTTACGAATTTCATAAAATGTCAAGGCACACTTTGTAAAATTGCATAGAATTTTTAGGCATAATCCAAAGAATGATGGACAATGGTGAAATTGGGTTCTTTGAAGAAGATAAATAGACGAAGAAAAAAATAATCAATATGGCTGGTAAAGGATCATTGCAGTTACCCTATGGTGTTAGTCGCCCTCTTATCATTCATTGCAATCAACCAAAGATCACACCGCCTAAGATTAAAGTTACTCCTAAACTCATTATCAGAGAACCAACTCCATTCTTGTATCAAAATAACAAACAAGTACCATGGAAGTATGATGGTGGAATAACAACTTCAAAGGTTGTTACAAGCCAACTGATGGCTATCGACATAACTGGGGTAAGCCATGTGACAAGGAGTAGTCACATTTATGGCCCAAAAACCCAGTGAAACCAATGCAAAAACCAAGTCAAAAGGACATGTATCTGGAAAAGCAATAGTTACCGATGATAACCTAGTAGAACGACAGGAATCAGTCAAGGAAAAAGAGGCTGTTGAATTTCTTAAATTCATTAAACACATTGAGTATAGCATAGTAGAACAATTAAAGCAGCAATCGGTAAAGATTTCTATGTTAACCCTGCTGCTCAGCTCATAAGTGCATCGAAATACTTTGTTGAAAGTGCTCAACCAAGCTTATGTTCCTTAAGACATTTCCATAAATAAACTGGATCGCCTAGTAAATAACATTGTTGCTAACAATTTTATTTCATTTAATGATGATGAGATCCCACCAAGGGGCAGCACTTTAACAAAAGCTCTCCATATCACAACTCACTATAGAGGGACCATTTTGCCTAAAGTCCTCATTAACAAGGATCAGCTTTGAATGTAATATCATTAATCCCATTGTCTCACTTACCAGTTGATGTCAGTCAGATCAAGCACAGCCACATAGTTGTTAAGGCATTCGACGGGACTAAGAAAGAAATCAAGGGAACTATTTTGATCATTTTGGATATTGGCCTTTGCCCATTTGAGATCGAATTTCATGTAATGGATATTGTCCCAACATACAACTGTTTGTTGGGATGACCATGGATTCATTCTGTCGGGGCTGTCCCATCAACTTTGCACTAAAAAGTTAAATTCATAGTTGATAAAAAATTGATTAGCCTATCAGAAGAAGAAGGCATTGTGGCCATGATTTCTATTGAAGCTCTTTACATTAAAGTAAATATTGAAACTGAGGAGTGCTTTTTCAGATCCTTTGAAATCATCAATCCCACTTTCATTGCAAAAGGGTCTTTAATCCTGAAACATAGACTTTCAAATAGCATCCACATGGGCCTCAAGCTTATAGTCAGGAAAGGAGCTCAAGCTGAAAGTGGACTTGGGAGACGTTTGCAAGGAATTTTCCAAGCCATTAATATCAATGGTAAGAAAGATAAATATGGATTAGGCTTCATGCTAGAAAAAGTTTAGAAAAAGAAGTTCAAAAAAAGAATGAGAGAAAAACAGCCATCCCTTGGTGTTGGCTAATTGTTAGGCCAAAAATCAACTATCTACCCTTCGTTGGAGGAAATTTTCTGTTATTGAGGAGTCAGTCCAGAAAATGAAGATAAAGTAACTAGGAACATTGTTCTGGTGATAATAAAGCCTTTGAGGAGCATCATATGGCTGCCATTGAAAGAGAAAATGAAGAGTTCACTAAGGATCATGGGATTTGCCCATGCCTTTCTGGATATGTCTTAAGGAATTGGACATGTGCTGAGAGACGAATAGTGCCTAGGCCAATCCCAAAGTAATAACTAAGAAATGAACTCTATTATCTATAGATCTTTTTGTAAAAGCTTAAAATGTTAATTTGTCATCAATAAAAATGAAATGCACTTAATCTTTCCTTATATAATCTTTCTTGGCTCTTTTTCTATCTTACATCCATTTCTTTTATGATTTTTTATCTCAACATCCCTTTTCCATTTCTTTACATTCATAACTCATTCATATCCATAATCTTTTGTCCATTTCTTCCTTGCTTTGGTCTTTACAGAGAAATAGATAAATCTGATCAGGATTCAAAGGTTAATTTTGAATAGATTATTTGCTCAAATGAGGTTGATTTTGAAGAAGATGTCGTTGATCATATCTTACCTCTTGATTTGTTAAAAATAATTAAACGAGAAGATGAGTGCATAATACCCCATAAAGAACCCATTGAGATTATTAATTTGGAGAATGATGAAAATGATAAAAAGGAGATCAAAATAGGAACTGCCATAAAGGCTTCTACCCGAGAAGATCTGATAAGCTTACTGCATGAATTTTGAGACATCTTTGCATGGTCTTATCAAGACATGCCAGGATTAGATGCGGAAATTATGGTTCATAAATTACCCTTGAAGCCGAAGTGCAAATTGGTTCAACAAAAGCTAAGGAGAGTGAAACCGGAGATGTTGTTGAAGATAAAAGAAGAGGTTAAGAAGAAGTTTAAATTTGGATTTATAAAAGTGGCAAAATATCTAGAGTGGGTTGCAAACATTGTCCCAATTCTTAAAAAAGATAAAAGAGTTATAATGTGTGTAGATTACCGAGACCTCAATCAAGCAAGCCCAAACGATAACTTCTTTCTCCCTCATATAGACACCCTGGTTGATAATACTGTGAAAAACTATTTATTTTCCTTCATGGATGGATTTTTGGGGTATAATTAAATTAAAATGGCTCTGAAGGATATGGAGTTGACCGCATTTGTCACAATATGGGGAACATTTTGTTGCAAAGTAATGCAATTTAGGTTGAAGAATGCGAGAGCAACTTACCAAAGAGCAATGGTCACCCTATTCAATGACATGATGCATAAAGAAATTAAAGTGTATGTTGTTAACATGATTGCTAAGTCCTTTCAAGAAAAAAGTCATGTAGTAGACTTGCGAAAGTTGTTTGAAAGGTTGAAAAAATATCGATTAAAGCTGACCCCTACAAAATGTACATTCGGAGCTAGGTCTAGAAAATTGTTGGGTTTTGTCATAAGGGAAAGAGGAATTGAGGTTGATCTGGATAAGATCAAAGCTGTACAGGAGTTGCCACCCCTATGCACACCCAAAGAAGTGAGAAGTTTCTTAGGGAGATTAAATTACATTGCTAGATTCATATCTCAACTCATGGATAAGTGTGATCTAATTTTTCAACTATTGAGAAAATGAAATCTTGGTGAGTGGGATAATGAGTGCCAAAATGTTTTCAAAAAAGTTAAGCAATATCGCTCTAATTCGCCAATATTGGTACTGCCTGCTTCGAGATAACCTTTGATCCTAGGTTTATCAGTGTTCAAAAGATCCATGGGCTGTGTGTTGGGGTAGCATGATGAGACTAGAAAGAAAGAGCTGGCAATCTATCACCTCAGTAAGAAATTTTTTGGATTACGAGGTAAATTATTCCCATATAGAGAAGATATGTTATGCTCTAGTCTGGACAGCGAAAAGACTTCGATAGTATATGTTGTATCATGTTACATGGCTGATCACCAAAATAGACCTAATTAAATATCTATTTAAAGCGTCAGCTTTAGCAGGAATAATATGATATCATTTATGTAAGCCAAAAGGCAATAAAAGAAAGTGCCATTATTGAATTCTTACCAAGTTTGGCGCTTGATAATTATCAGCTGTTGGATTTCAAATTCCCTAATAAGGACTTAATGAATATTATGATTGAAGAAAAAAAAAGTCATCAAAAGGATCTCAATGGAAAATGTATTTTGATGGAGCATTAAATGCAGTGGGCACGGAATCGGTGCAATTTTAATATCTCTAGAAGGGGATTATTACCGTTTTATAGCCCGGATAATTTTTGATTGCACCAACAATATAGCAGAATATGAGGTATGTATTATGGGGCTACAAGCAGCATTAGAAAAGAAGGCCCGGGTATTGACAGTCTACGAAGATTTAGCCTTGGTAATTTACTAATTACGTGGAGAATGGGAAACGCAAGACCCAAGATTACAGCAATATAAAAAATTGATTCTAGAATTACTAAAAGAATTCAAAGAAATTGACTTCATTCATCTGTTTTGTGATGATAATCAAATGGAAGATGCTCTAGCCACCTTGGCTTTGATGTTCAAAGTAAATAAGGGGTAAAAGGTGAAACCCATTGAGATGAGTATTTATGAAATCCCAGCACACTGCCACAACATTGAAATTAAGGCAGATGGCCTTGCATAGTATCACAATATTAGAAATTATTTGAAAGATCGAGTATATCCTCCAAATGCCTCAGAAACTGATAAGAGAAATGTAAGAAGGTTGGCACTGAATTTTGTCTTGGACGAAGAGATCTTGTATAAGAAAAGTTTCGACCAGACATTGTTAAGGTGTGTTGATGCTTCGGAAGCAAAGAAAATAATAAAAGAAGTACATGAAGGAGATTGTGAGATTCATGCCAATGGACATAAAATGGTAAAACAAATCATGAGATTAGGCTACTTTTGGACAATTATGGAGAGTGATGTATCAAGTACGCCCAAAAGTGCCATATCAAATCTATGCTGATAAGATTCATGTCCTGCCCTCATTGTTACATGTCATGACCTTGCCATGGCCTTTTTCTATATGGGAAATGGACGTTATCGGAGCCATTGCTCTTACAATATCGAACCAGCATCGTTTCATATTGGTAGCCATTGATTATTTCACTAAATAGGTGAAAGCTGCTTCTTTTGCAAACATCATAAGATTGGTGGTGATTAAATTTCTAAAGACCAATATCATTTATAGATTTGGGATCCCTGAAAGAATTCTAACAGATAATGCCTCCAACTTGAATAATAAATTGATGAAGGAGGTTTGCACCCAGCTCAAAATCCCTCATCATAATTTGATCACATATAGTCCGAAGATGAATGGGGCCATCGAAGCTGCCAACAAAAATATTAAGAAGATTATATGGAAAATGGTGAAAACTTATAAAGATTGGCACGAGAAGCTTTTGTTTGCTCTCCTTGCTTATCAAACCTCAGTACAAACCTTAACTGGGGCAATGCCTTACTCATTGGTGTATGGCATGGAGGAAGTACTACCAATTAAAGTCAAAATCCCATCACTTCGAATATTAGTGGAGACCAAATTAGAAGAAACTGAAAAGGCACGAGATCACTACGAACAATTGAACTTTATTAAAGAAAAAAGGTTGAAAGCGATCCAGCATGGGTAAATGTACCAGAAAAGAATGATGAAGGCCCATGATAAGAAGATTCATCCAAGATAGTTTCACGAAGGAGAACTGGTGCTAAAGAAAATCCTTCTGACACAAAAAGATCCACGAGGCAAATGGGCACCCAGTTGGGAAAAGCCCTATGTAGTTCACAAGGCATTCTCAAGAAGCAAATTAATCCTTGCCGAAATAGATGGAGATTGCTTGCTAAACCCCATCAATACAGATAGTGTCATGAGATACTATGCTTACAAAACACAAAAATGAAAAAAATAAAAATTGGATGAAAACCCGAACAGGGCATTCGATTAAAGGCAATATAAGGGGAAGTTTTGAGTTGAAAACCTGAAAGGGTAACTCAAGCAAAAGAAATAAATGATCAAATTATAGGCATGATATGATTAAACGCATTTTTAAAAGATAGATCTATGCAAAAATAGATATTTTGTTCAAAAGAAATCTTCGAAGGTCTGAATTCAGTTGTCTAGACCTTTTCTTTGACACTTACATTGTGAATCATTTCTAAGGCATTTTACCTTTACCTTTGTAAAAGAGCCAATATTCTACTTTCTTTCTTTGAAATGCAACATCTGTTAAACTATCTTTTCGATCATGCTAACATTTTTGCTAAATGATGATTAACGACTTAAATAAATAATGATGGATTAAAATAGATAACATACTAATTTCTTTGATTTACTTTGGAATAAGGTCAAAACATTATGAAAATCTTGGTTCACATCTTAATTCCTTCGAACATTCTAGGAAGCAATAAGGGTGGATAACTAACGATCTTAGATAAAACTCTGACGATGGAGAAAGCACAACCTTTTAAAAGATTTTCATTATTTTGTTTTGGCTGGCAAGGGAGTTGATGGAAATTTTAGGTTATTGTTACATTTTGAAAACCACAGATGGCTCGGGGCTAGGACACCCCACATATTTCTAATCATATCTCTTTTCCTCTAGCACTAGATGATATTGATGCATCACAAAGTCTTGTTTCCTCTCAGGGCAGGACATTGCCAACATTTTCAATCATATCTTTTTTCCTTAACCACTAGATGATATTAAAGCATCAGAAAGTCCTGTTTCTTCTCAAGGTAGGGACATTGCCCATATTTCCAATCATATCCCTTTTTCTCAACTATTAGATAGTATTGATGCATCACATTACCATAAGTGGCATATCCTACACATTTCTAATCATACCATTCTCTTTCAATTGCTAGATGACGCTGGTGCATCATAATTCAAATTCCTCAGAGGGCAAGAACAATTGTTTCTGTAAAGATAACATCATATTCAAGATTGGCCCCTTACTGTCAAAAAGATTTTTCATGCTTTTTGAAGATCTTTTTAGGCTTTTGAAGTGGGTTGAATCACGATTTAAAAAGAAAATGAATGAAAACTAGAAAAATGATGAACAAATCCAACCATGAAAATCCATGTATATTCATCATGCATCCATATTCATAATTATGTAATTCATACGTTTAAAACAAAGAAGTAAGAAAAACTATCAGAATGGATACTGCTTCAAAATCAAAAGGTAAGTCAGTCTTTTCTCAAAGATCTCAAATATTAGATTACTTCAACCTTATCAAGGTTTATCTCCAATCAATCGTACTTGATCAAATTCTTACTTACTTGGCTGTACTCAATCAAGTCTTGCTACTTTACTTGGTTAAACTTCGTTTTGCTTTTGTTTAACCTGTTCTTTCCTCAAAGATCTCAAATATTAGATTACTTTAACCTTATCAAGGTTTGTCTCTAATCAATCGTACTTGATCAAATTCTTACTTACTTGGCTGTACTCAATCAAGTCTTACTACTTTACTTGGTCAAACTTTGTTTTGCTTTCGTTTAACGTGATGGTTTAGCCCTAGTCAAACTTTTTTTCACTTTTTTTTGACGTGATGGTTTAGCCCTAGTTAAACTTTCTTTCATTTTCATTTAATGTGATGGTTTAGCCCTTGTCAAACTCCATTTTCACCTTTGTTTGACGTGATGGTTTAGCCCTGGTCAAACTTCTTTTCACTTTTGTTCGACGTAATGGTTTAGCCCTAATCAAACTTTTTTGCACCTTTACTTGACATGATGGTTTAGCCCTGGTCAAACTTCTTTTCTTTTCATGTGATATGATGGTTTAGCCCTGGTTAACTCTCTTTTGTATCTTGTTCGACGTAGCAGTTTAGCCCTGCTCAAACTTGTTATGTTTAACATTAGACATTACCTTTGTATCCTTTGTCTACTCGTCGGTTTAGTGCTAGGTAACTCTTTTCATTTGTTGACCTAATGCTTGGTCTCAGTTAGTTTGTCTTATTGGTTGGTTTGTGCGTTTTTGCCCCAACCAACTCATTTTCAGTATTAACTTCATCTTAGGTTGAAAGTTTCCCTTCTAATTAGTAAGCTCTAATATATATGTTCATATCCCATTTTTCTTGTACTTTGTGGCTTAGACGAAATTGTGTCTATTTGGTCTTTGTCCTATTCTTGATTCTCAGCAACAGACAAAGAGGGGTAGCTGTAGACACATAAATTTGTCAGGGCTGTCTGTCCTAAAAAATCCTAAATATCCAAAAACGAAAGTGTAATGGCTACTCTGATGGAGGTCAACTTCCACCAGAGGGTTTTATATTTTTGTAATTTTAATTAGTCTTATGTAAATAACTGTATATCCACATGATTGAAAAATTCATTTTTCGGGTATAAATGACAAATCCAGAAAGGAAAATTTTTTGTTTTTGAACAAGTTCTTAACAAATTTTAGAAATTATCTATGCGGATGATCTCACGGCCAATTTTCCTATTGTTAAGAATTTTCTAATATTTTTTTTAAAAAAACTCAGGAAATTGGTGGTCAAATATTTTTACCTACACCGGTGCAGCTTTATGCCAATTATCACCCTGAAAAACCATAAATATTCAACAAAAAATATGTATTAGTATTTTCTATTATGAAGTGTCAAATTATAAATTTTATAAATTAATTTTAAATTTTTGTAGTTTTACGAGTATCATACTCGTGAATTTTATTTTTAGTTCTTGTTGATCTATTTTTAAAAATTTTACAAGTTCATTCTCTTCACTTTAAAAATTAATGTTTTGAATAATATGTGGTCTCGAATTTGTTTTACTTCAGTGTTAATGAAATTTCATAATTTTTTTTAGTATTGAAACACGCGTTTTTCTTTACTATTAAAATTTTTTGTGGAAGCTTTTCGAGTTTTAAACATCAGAATTCATCTAACATTGTCATTTAACTCCCATTAAATCAATTTTGAAAAATTCGATTTATTTTATGAATTTTAAAATTTTTCCTGTTAGCAAAAAATATAGAGTTTCTACTTCGTAAATTTCTTCAGTAGGATTTTTCGTATTTCATAATTTTTAAAATTCTTTAAATATTATTTTTATCCATATTAATTCAGTTTATGAAAAATTAATTTATTTTATGAGTTTTATATATTTTTACGTATAACAATTTTTTCCCGATAAGGGTTTTTGCATAAAATTTTATGAGTTTCCTATTTTAAATCTTTTTTTGTACATAAAAAATTATTTTTGGTATTAGAATTAATTAAATTGGTCATTTGAAATTTTATTAAAAAATAATTTTTAATTTTTATAATTTAGTTCTTATAGTTAGTTTTATGGTATAATTTTACATATTATATACCAATATCAATCAAAATATCAGTAGAAATCAATGATATCATGCATAACATCTCAAGGAGACAAGGGTTATAAATTTAAATCCAATCAATTTGTCAAAAATCAATTCAAATCTCAAATAAATCAAATATAAAAATCATAAAAATTAAAAAAAACCAACAAATTATGACGTGTAATAAATGATAGGAAATTTTGTAAGGATTTGGGAAGGATTTTGGAAGGAAATTGACAGCAAGAAGGATTCAAAAATCCATCTTGCCATCCCCTTAAAAAAAAGGGAAAAACCCCAATAAAAAACTCTTCCAAAATAGTTCATAACTTCCATAGGCCAAAAACTTCAAAAATCCATAAAAATTCCTTAGTTTTTATTTTCAAGCTTTCAAGGTAACTTCTCTTCCAAAATCTTATACTTATGTTGATTCCATGCTTGATTCCTTATTTTTTAGTGAGTTTTATGATTGCTTGAGCTCATGCATTTCATTCCATGTTGAAAGGCCAAGCATGAGAACAATGATTAAATTTTTTGGATTTTCTTGATTTATTTGATTTTGTTGCATTTCTTCCTTTTTTTATATAATATTTTGTGTTCATTTGTAATAATGAGGTTTTCTACAATGATTAGATGTTTTATAATATCTATTATGTTATGTTTATGATGATTTATATTGAAATCTTAGTGATTTTTTTTATTTTTAAGCTTAAATTTTTTTATATATAAATTTATGATATTATTTATGAAATTTCATGATGAAAAAAGTTTACTTTGATAATGGTAATTTTGAGTTTATTTTTACTTTGATTTTAGGTTTTTAACTTATTGTGCAATATTTGTAAACTTAGGGACTAAATTGCAAATGTCTAAAAGTTTAGGGACTAGTTTGTAAATAATAGAATTATTATTTTTTTATGGCCAAAGGATTTGACCAAAAGCTTCATGGATAAGTTAGAAACTGATTTTGGGTATTTCATATCATGCTTTAGGTATTTCTCACACTTTAGGGGGTATTTTGTAATTTCTCAAAGTTTAAGGGTTAGTTTGCAAATAATGAAAAAATTTATTTATTTTTTGTCAAAGGTGTTTGACCGAACCTTCGTATGGATGTTCTTCATCATTTACATGCTGCTTCCTCAATGATTAAGCTAACTTTTTGTGATAATTTAAGCTAACTTTTTACTTAGGTACCAAGTGTAAAATCGAGAAAGTTTATGGACCCTCAGGGAAATTTAGCATTTTTTAGGACAAGATGGTTATCTTTAGCATGAAATCATCCATTTAGATTATTTTAAATATTTTTAGCATCTTGTTGGTCCTCCGTGAGGTGCTAAAAATATAGAACCTTTCGTATTCTTTTGGTTCTCCATTAGGGTATGAAATGCAATTTTTAAAAATTTAGGGACCCATTAGTAATTTTCATATTTTAGGTTATTTTGGTAATCTAAATCGCCCATTTAAAGTAAGAATCATCATTACTTATCCTTTCGAGTCCATTAGGGGTACTGGAATACTTTCATATCGAAGGTATATCCTAGGAGCATTTTTGTAATTTTTCTCACCATGATGCTTTTATGCCAATAGTGAAAGTTTAAGGCTTCTTTAGCCTTTTAAGGTTATTTTTGAGTCCATTAGGGATACCGGGGTACTTTCATGTCAAAGGCATACCCCAAGGGCATTTTCATAAGTTTTCTCACCGAGATGCTTTTATGTCAAAGGTGAAAGTTTAAGGTTCCCTTAGCCTTTTAAGGTCATTTGTGAGTCCATTAGGGGTATCGGGGTACTTTCATGTCGAAGGTATACCTCAAGGGCAGTTTCATTATTTCTCTTACTAGGTGCCTTAGTGTCTATGGTAAGCCTTAGAAATATTTTAATTTCCTTAGAACTCGATCCTAAGTAGTTACCGAATGCCTTAGTGTCGATGGTAAGCCTTAGGGATATTTTAATTTTCCTTAGAACTCGATCCTAAGTAGTTATCGAGTGCTTTAGTGTTGATGGTAACCCTTAGGAATACTTTAATTGTCCATAGAACCAAATCCTAAGTAGTTACCGGGTGCCTTTGTGTCAATGGTAAGCCTTAGGGATATTTTAATTGCTCTTAAAACCTAGTCTTAAGTAACCACCGGGTGTTTCTACGTCAAAGGTATACTTTTAGGATAGGTTTGTTTTTCTTCTATCTTTTAGTCCTTAGATTCGAATTAATATTTCAGTGTCTAGATTGACTCATAGGTCCTTTATTTTTGTTTCAAATAAAATTCGTATGTCTTTAAAAA
>JBBYHO010518854.1:0-18675 GCA_038382025.1 Adansonia gregorii | reverse complement strand
ACGTTAATAATGTGTCCAGGAGCAATTTATGTTCAAGAAGTTCAATTGGGAACTAATGAAGTCAGGGAATAAGAATAAACCAAAAATTGTAATTTATTTTCCTTTTTTCCTATTTGGCTGAATAATGCTTAGGCTCAAAGTGGTTTTGCATTATTGGGTTTTAGGTTGTAATCTAATTTTGGGCCTTGGTATTTTATTTTGATGAAATTGACCTAAATAAAAAATGATAAGAAAAAAGATTAGAAAGTTATAGAAAAATTCAAAAAAGATTTAGTTTTGTCTAGTACTTTAGTGTCCAAATTAAGATATTAGGTGTCCATTTAGGGTACATAAGTGTTAAAGAAATGTTAACCATACAAGTAGGCGGGTTTATCATAGGTTCATGCATGAAATGAAAATTAGACTTAGGTTAAGTTTAACCAAATATGGCACCCCCTATAGGTTTATCATTTTTATTTTTCCTACCAACTCACTTCACTCTCATCCTTTCTTCAAAAAACTCTAGCAAAAAAGATGGAAAAAATCAGCCATAAATAAAAAGAAAAAAAAAAACTAACCTTTCATCCATATCTTGGTATATTCTACTTTACTACCTTTTCTTAATTCTTCTATGCACTCTTATGGCATGCATAAACATCTCCATGTTTTGAAAATGAGAAAATAAACTTCTCATGCATTATACTTGTTCCATGCATATACAATCTATTGTGGTTAATTTGCCATGCATTGTTAGTGCTTTCTACATATTTACTTTTTATTTGCTCCTCCAAAGTAAGGCATGGAGCTTTATGATTCCACAGATTTGGCATTTTGATGAATATAATGAGTTAAACCCCTTAGATTCATGTAGTCATCCTTAAGCTTTCCTTTTTTTATTCCAAAAAACTTGTTTATAAGAAACCTCCTAAGTTGTATGGGTTTAATCCAATCAAGGGACTTCTCCTTCTTCGTGCCTTAATAAAATTAGGATGGAGATTTTTTATTTTTGGATACTGCTTTAAATGGGCAACACAAATCATTTTTAAGTGTCTTCCATTTTAAGTTTCACTAAAGGTTTGTTGGTTTACAAATGTTTTAGGTTTTGGCTTATCCTTGAGGCATTGTTTGAGCTAGTTTTAGGGGCCATTTTGAGGTAATTTCTTAATGATTCTATCCTTAATATGTTTATTAGTATATGCCCTAGAGTCAATTAGATGGATAAGGCATATATAAGTTAATAATGCAAACTAATCACTTATGTTAGTTATTTAAGGTTTTCTTTTATGTTAGTGGCATGATTAATAATCATGCAAACACTAGTTAGATAAAGCCCATGAAATACAATGGCCTTAAAAAGTTAATAATGAGTTACGATGATGAGATCCTTATGTGTCAAAATCATGTTTTAATAACATTTGTAGTCATTGTATTGTCAAGACAGGGCATTAATGATGCACAAAGACTAGCATATGCTAAGCCTTCAAGCATTTGATGCATACAAATCTTTGATCTCATAAAGTTGAAGTATAGAGATACTTGGGGATAGCATAGGGTTTTTTTGGTGGAAACAAGTTCACCAAACATGGCCAGTATAAGAACTTTATTTGGTATAAATCACTCAAGTGTTTATGGAATATGTTTTCATGTGCCAATTGTGTATATTAGTCTTCAGACTTGTGATATCAGATCATCTTGTATAAGGAGTGCCATACTTTAATTTATCTAAAACGCATCCACAATGGATGGATACTTAAAGTAAGGTACATTGGGTATGACGTGAATCACATAATGAATGAATGCATGATCCAGAGAGGATTTACCACTCTGAGTGACATTGGAGACATATTTCATATATTCTTGACTTTGGTTAACTTGATAAAGTTGTTGGCCAATGCATGGGGAATTTAAAAGAAATTGTTTTTCTAAATTCATAAGGTTAATCGAAGGCTCTAGGAACTAATATGGATTGATACGTAAGTAAACACTACACCATGCTTACGGTCTTTTTGGGATATTTGGTGAAAAGACCAAAGTACACTTAGAGGCTATTTACAAAAAGATTTCTTAAAAGGTCATATTGACTTTTCTTACATACCGGGTGGCTATGATGCCTTTCCAAAGGCTAATCTAGGTCTATAAATATAAATGTTCTTAATTGGTTAATTATATTTATTGCCTTTATGATGGAAACCTAATGGGTCATACATAATGAAATGATCTATTGGATTAAAACCTGGATTTAATTAAGTATAACATAATTAAATAAAAGGTATAATAAAGAAGACTTAATTGAATAAGTTCAATTAAGAATAATTTAAGACATAAATTAGATTTATGAAATCTAATTAGAGATATCTTAATATGACAATAAAGATAAGAATGTTTTATCTAGATAATTTCTATTGTAAACATGGTTTAAGGATTTTATTAAATACAGCCAAACAATTATATTTAAAAAATTATATAATCATTTATTAATTATTTAATTAATTATTTTATATTATTTGCACAAAGTAAAATTGATTTACTTGTGTTAGAAAATTTAATTATGAATTAAATTATCTAACATGTAAATTTTGGGGTTGGGCCAAAAGACTTAATTATTAAGTTTGGGCTTGCTAATTGCTAGGCGCATGGAATAGCTATCTTTTATGTGCTATTGGACTATAATATTAATAAGTTAATAATAAAGCCCAATCTTGGACAAGCTAATCAAAATAGTTTTAATTGGGCTTCAAAAAACAATTTAAAGTGGGGCCATCTTATAGGTATGTTAGTATTAGGCTCAATTGACCCAATAGTTAAGTCTAAGCTAGCTCAGGATGTATTTAAATACATTGTTAAGGCTTTTTGGCTGATTGGAAGCATTAGAAAAAACCTAAGGCACCAGCAATAGACTTCTCTAAGGTGCTTGGCGTAACAGCCATGCTTTCCTAAGCTCTCTTTGCATGTCCATGGATTTTCTAGGTGTCCTTGAATTGTTCTTGATACAAAATATTAGAAAAATAATTTTCTAGCATTGAGAGATTAATTTTTCACAAAAATTATGAAATTGGCCAAATCTCAAAATCTTTGCTTCTCTAAGCCTGATTGTGCAAATTTGTATCCTTGGTAATCAAAAAATGTTTTCGATCACAATGAAAGATGGAAAAACCAGTTTTCTATTCTAAAGAAATCAAATGGAATGAAAAAATTAGGATTTTTGGATTTGTTTGCCTACATCTACAAAAAATAACTATTTCCCTATGGAGTTGTTTTTCTAGTTTTTAACACAACAGGCATACAAATTGTTCATAGATCACTTTAGATCTAAACTTGTAGGCTTTATATATGTTGCTTAAGGCTTGAGAAGCCTTCTAGCTAGCATTGGAAAACCACCAAACCTCATGAAAGCTCCAATAGGCATATGTGTGGATCACTATTAGAGGCAGGACACTTGGACTGCTTTTAGCCTTAAAAGGAGATAGTAGTAATCAACCCATGGTTTGTTAATGTAAGGATCACACGCTTAAAGTTATGAGTATCTAAGTCTAACATATCTATGTTTTTAAATTGTAGTATAATCACATTACATGTCTTCCTAATTATCCTATGGAAATCTAGGTGTTTCTTTGTTTAATTCCACCGTGTAAGTTTAATTTTGATTAAATTTTTTTATACCTATGTTGATGTGCATAAGCCAAGGATTTCCTTTCAATGTTGGCATTAGAGTGCTAAAAAGTCACACTTGACAGCCTTACTTAAGGTTTTTGAAAGAGCACATGAAACCAAAATAAGTAACTCCCTTATTTTTGCTTCATCAATGCCTATAACTAGGTGTATTAAAAAAATTTTTAGCCTTCCAAATAGTTTATAGAATTCCCTCTAAGCTTTATATTTCAATGTTTTTTACTTAGCTTTCCAATGCCACCAACCTTGTATTTTTTCAAGCTCATTTAGGCCACCAATAGGGCCTTAGTTTTCTAATACATTAATCTATCCCTTGCATTCTTGTACAATAAGGTGTGTTTACAGCCAATCATTCCACCACCCTTTGAATTTCTGAGTATTCAAAGTTGGTAATTGACTTTCAAGGCATATTAGTATCAAATGCATCCACTTAGGTTTACACTAAAAGTACAATTATAAACCAAGCTCACTTTTGACTCAGTTCGATTATCTTTTTAAGTACTTGAGACTTTTATGTGGCATAGTTTAACAAAACCCCATTTTATTAGTTCATTTATGTAAATATTTATTAGTTTATTTTAATTCTAATTATCATGTTTACATTTATTAATTATGATTATGTCAATTTGTCATTTATTATAATTATGCCATGTTACATAAATAAATTAAGTTGGAATCTAATTTACACTAGAATAAGAATGTTCTCGGATTAAAGCCACTTTCAAATTCTTTGCCATGCTTGTATAAAGTCTTGGTGTAGCAAGTAATCAGATTACGAAATTTATAAAATAATTTATAAACATGGCAATGGAAACGAATCAAACAACCTTAAATAAGATTATCTTGCATAATCTTGATTAATCTTTAAAATTAAGAACCCTCAAGAATTATTCAAGATTTAAACATACCTCAATCTTGAAATGTCTTTTAGCAACTCTATGACCCAAGAATATGTACGCCGAGCTTGGTGGTCATAAACCAAAGTTGTCCAATTGTCTACCTCTAATAGTTATCCACACAGGTGATCCGAAAAATCTTTAATAAAGAACAAAACTTTATTGCCAAGAGTTGTTCTAATAGCTTAAATTTTAATAAATCATCCCTTGCACTTAGAAGACCTTGATTCAATCATCAAAACAAAGAAAAAAAATAAAATTGTCACTTAAAAGGTTATGGGGAAAAAATGCAGCCTCCCTATTTTTTGCCTCCTTATCCAAATTTTCAAGAGAAAATTAGGTTTATAAGGGATGGCTAACATTGAAATATATATCTAGGGTTAAAATTTTAATTCTTAAAATATTACAATTTTGCCCTTGGCCCATGTGAACTATTCAAATTAGGCCTAAGTAACCATTACTTATATTAAACATATAAGCCCAATCTCAATTTAATTTCTACCGATCACCCTTATATGTGTGACCTATTTTTCCCCCACCATATTGGCAATAAATATAAAATATCCGAATAAAAAAATATTTTAGATTTATATACTAGCATCTAGTAATGCATCATGGCCACCATACATGCAAGGAGTGTTAATATGGTTTTGATAAGCCTTTTAGTTGTCGTATCCCAGTGTAATAAATATTATTTCATTGTAATATCTTGGAATTAGCAAGAGCATGGTTCAATGTCTATTCTTAGCCTATTCCATATTTGTATGCAACCTCTATGTGTTAACTTCATAATGAATATTGCTTTGACTAAGGACTTCAAGTTAACATGGGCCCTATCTCCTCTCATATCACTTAGGGTGATGAATCCACTCTAGACCACTCATTCATTTACTATTTGATTCATGCCATATCCAAAACCACCCTACCATAAGTATCTATCTATTGTGGACTCGTTGTGGTGGAATCAAAGCATAACAATCCTCATATGAGATGAACTGGTGTAACAAGCCTATAAATCACCATTGTCATAATTAGACATTAAAAACTCATTCTATTTTAAAAGAATAATACAATGCACCTGGGCCAAACTTACTTTCAAATTGTTTGCCATGCTATTAAGGAGGATTCTAGAAGTTACTCTGACTTGAAAACATCTTTTTCAAAATAATGATTCAGAGAATGTTTTTTATTTAAAACCCTTTATGTTTCATTAAACTATTGGGGAATGTCAAAAATTTTGAATCATTCTAATGAAAAATTCATTGAAATAATTGATAAATTCATTAATTTATCTTTAAATTGCCACCATAATCATGCATCAAAATTCATTTTATTCTAAAATAAGGAAATGTTTTTAGATTGAGGTCATTCTCGAATCTTTTGTCACGCTATTGGAAAAGATTTCGAAAATATCATAAAACTCAAAAGTAGTTTTTTCAAAATAATACTTCAAAAATATTTTTGAAAAATAAAAACTCATATTTTGCCAAGCTATCGAAAGTATAGGAAATTTTAAACTTGGTGAAATTCTCAATTACTTCATCAAAATCATAATTTTAGCATTTTAGGGGCTTATGGTTAATTATTGAAACCAAAGTCATGTGAGTCAGATTTAGGATAATGTAAGGCTAGGAGGTATTGATTTTGGGACATCATAGGGTGTTAATCTTTTCTCATGCATAACTAACTCTTGAACCTAAATCTTTTTTTTAGTGTTAAAATATGGGCCTTAAAATCAAGCTTTTTAAAATAAATTCCAAAAGTTTCAAAAAGACCAGTTTTAATAGGTGTTTAATCACATCTAGTCCAAAAAGGTCATGGTGACTCCAATTTTTTAGCTATTTTGTAAGAGCAATATAGAAAAGTTGGACGAGCGCTTCACTTGAATGACTTAGCTCCACTTTAAACAAAGATAAATTTTTCTATTATAATATTTAGTAATAGTCCAAATATGTTATCAAAATAGGGTCATGCCTTGGCCCAACTTATAATGTTGCAGACTTTTTCTTTATATTTATTTTGCATCTCCAAGTTTATTTTTTGGTGGGATCCATACTTTGGTTTAGATAGTGTCTTTCGATTCCATTTAATGCTATATGATAAAAGGGCTTTTCTTTTAAGAATTCTATTTACCCATGAGTAAGCTCTCCTTATTGAGGTGTTTGATATGGTCATTTTTATGATAGTTTGTATTATTTGGTGATTTGCCTTCGTGTTTTTTGTTAGATGCTTTTTAGCTTGTTTTGAACTTTGCTTTTTCTTATTTTAGCTTGTTCTAGGCTTATAACCTTTTGGTTTTTTACTAAATATCTTTGACCTAGAAAAGAAAAAAAAACATAAAGCAAATGTTGGAAAGTTAATAAACTATTTCTATTGTTTTTATATTCCTATGTATAGCTAGTCCATTACATTAAAGAAATATGTTTTCGCTTTTATATTTTGTAATAGTTTTACTTGAATTGTTTTTGTAAATTTAACTTAACCACATTATATAATGTAGATATAATAGGAATTGAAGTAGAGATTTAATATGCAAGTTGTTACTTTTAAAAATATTTATAACAAAAATTATTATTGTTATACTAAAATGAGTTTTAACATTACTGCAAAATGTTTAATATAAAATCAAAAGACAAGGGTATACAAGTGATTTCTACTGCCTCAACCTAATTAGATTCTCCTAAGAGGTTTTCATTAAGTTTTTCAGTTCTCTTTATGAATACTAGTTCCAAGTTTAACTTTTTGAACTAGATTAGACTACATTTTATTCAACGGTTTAAATTACTAATACATTAAAGATTCGATTGAAAATAAAACATAATAAGAGGTTGATATGGTAATTTTAGATGATATGAAAATCGAACATGTTTAATAAATACAAAAACAATGTAACAAACACATGTTTAAACATGGTAAACATGACATGTTAATACATGCCTCCTATTCGTGCTTAGGATTTTGATACATTTAATAATTTGTTTAAGTTTATAAGGTTAATACAAAAAAAGCATGAAAAAGTACAAAAAATGACATGCATACACAAATTGTTAGGTATAATAATAGTTATCTAAAGCATAAAGTAAATAAAAAAATTCAAATATGAGGATTATTGTTCTTCGTAATCATTATATCTTAAAGCATTAATTTTTTGTTATTAATTCAAGTATTGCTTTGGAATTCTATATTACATTCTTAAATTTCAAGGTTTGCAATTTAGAGATTACAAGTTACACAGTTATTGAAATAAAATAACTTGTTTTAGGAGATAAAAAGGGTGAGACATTATTGGTGAAACAACTTGTGCCTTATTATTGTTCTATAATTTTTTTAATGAATAAGTCCAATCTTTAGGGAGACGAAAATGGTGAAACATTAATGGTGATTGTTGACATCTAATTTTGTTTAAACGTCCATGTGAGCATCTCAAGCCATCATCAAGGCCATTGGCCCATGCCATGTCTAGTATCTATCATCATAGGTTAAAGTGTCGAAGAGCCAAAATGGAGCAAAATATGCAAAATTTATCAAATATATTGATACCTTACCCTAAGGGGTAGATACATTGGCTCCAATATTTAAAATTTTTAAATTTTAGGGTTTGTATTGATACAAAGCTTTGGCAATACCTAAAGTTATTTTTAGGTCCCTAAGGTGTCAATAATTACTTAAAACATATCATATTTTAGTCCTAATTTGGAATATTTGAGACAGTTGACTTTTAAACTCCCATTAATCATTTTAATGAATCTTTTCATGATTATTGTCCTAAAAATCATCCAATTTAAGGTTGCCATGTAGGATTAATTTTAAATAAAATATGGTCTTTTTTTCTTTTTATTTTATTTATTTAGGTTTAATTTCATTTAATTGCAATTCAGTAATATGCTAAAGATGGTGGGTTTGAAGGACAATTTCTAAAGAAAATGTAATACAAGCATAGGCATTTTTGCCTCCCAAAAAATGGCATAATTGAAATATTTGGAGGTTGGTTATAAAGGTGGCCAATGGGGAGCTTCCTAACTTCCCATTCTTTGGGTCATTGGCCAATATGATTTTGAGAAACATATAGTGAAGGACTAAGGGACCATTTAGGACATGAAAAATCAACAAAATGCCTCTAAAAGGCCTTGTTTTGGCTAATAAAGGAAAGGGGCTATATAGGCCCCTTTTTTAATTTTTTTTCTTGAGACATTTCACTCTAATATATTAGCAAAAAAATTGATGATAAAGGCCAAAATAGAAAAAGCAATGAAAAGGGAAAAACCAAGGTGATTTTTACAAGACAAAGGTATAACTCTTCCCTTCTTGTTATTTTTTCCTTTAATACATTTTTTAGCATGATCATACCATGTTAGTGAGCTTCTTATGTTGGTTATGAGCCTTTTAGGTCTTATAGTCTTATACTGTTTTCTTGATTCTACTACGTTTGATTTTATTGATGATGTGTTTGGATGTTACTGAGTGATCAAAGTTCCCCATTCCCCTTCTTCATAGGTGGTAAGCTTATGTCTACTTAATGATGAATTTTTCTTCATGTCTTGCATAATTTTAGATGCTTCGTGTGTTATTTGTGTACATTTTCCATAACACGGCTTAACTATGTCATTTTCCATGCTTAGTTTAGGATATGTTTGATAAAATATCACTATATGCTTGTTGCACCATGAGTTGGCACTTTGATGTTTTATTTGGTATGTTAAGCTAATGAAATGCTTGTTGAAATGCATATGTATTTGAGTGCAAAATCTATTTTTATTAAAAACTCCCCTAAAATGAGGTATGATTAGTCTAAAACAATGGACCAACTATGGTTCATGTTTTCCATCAGTTGATGCTATCAAACTTGGGGTAAATCAAGCTTCTAATGCTTTGATTCATGGCTAGAAAAAGTTACAAATGTTTTATTTCAAACCCTCTTTAAATTGTTTTTTAAAGTTACTTAAGCTATATACTTACTTGTGAGTCTTATGTGTTTAGTTGTGTTTGAGGATTGACACAGTTAATGAGATATTCGGGTGATCCCTAAGTCAAAGACTTATAATAAACTCATTAGCATATTGCCATGGAACCCTGTGATTGGACATTTGTATGTTCAAACGATAATTCAAGCTTAGATAACCCAAAAAACATGAATCCCCTTTTTAGAACTGTAATAGTAAGTTGCCAAATTGAAAAATTAATTCCTTCTATTATCAATTTTAATTATAAAATACCTATTTTCATTAAAAAATATATTCCTTCTATTTTCTCAAAAAATTCTTAAAATTTTCATCCTTAAGGATACCTTAACCTCATTCTATGAGAGGATATTTTAACCCTATCTTTTTAAAACTCCATCACTAAATGTTTTATCTTCGGGGACACTCTAACCCCTACTTTCCAAAGGGATACTCTAACCTCACTTTTCAAACTTAAAAAAATCCAAATTTTCCCTCTCCTAAATTTTTTTGGGCTTTTTTAATCAAAACCTTTTTTTCTATACCTCAAATGACAATCGAGTCCAAATGCATCTCAAAATTGTCATTCAAGTTATTCCTCAATAATTGAAGATAATTATGAGATACATTTCGACTATCCTTTTTTTAAGCTTTTATGTAATTATTTTTGTGCAATGCTATTATATTTATTTTCATCTTAAACACATTTCCCTTTATGGTGTCCATTATGCATTCATGTTTCCAAATCTTTTTTGAAATTATAAGGTAATGTTCCTTATCAGTATCTCTTTAGTTCTTGACATAAATATTTAATTTTTAAAATTAAATCCAAAGATCATTTTCGTTAAATATCCTTTTCCCTACATCTCTAAGGTGCATACATAGTTTAGTTTCTTCCTCAAATCCTAGGTTCACAATTTCCACAAAACCTTATGATTAAAATAGGATCACTCCAAAATAATGACATGTTAAAACCAAGGAAACTAAAACCAATGTAACACATGGCTAGTGGGTATCGATTTTGGGCATCATGAGGGTGCTAACCCTTCCACATGCGTAATCAACTCCCAAACCTAACTAATGAATCTTTGGCCCTCGAAGACCCTAAAATTGATTTTTTGAGTTTTGTAACTCGAAAGATTGTTTTTAATAGGCATCTGATCATGCCTAACCTAAAATGATTGATGGCAACTCTAACTCTTTGGCCATTTTGTAATGGCCATCCAAGACCAGTTAAATGAGTGATTTGTTCAACAATCTTTCGCCTTTCCATCATTTCATTATGCTTGATTTAACTCCTTAGCAACTATCAAATCTGATTTTTTGGTTGTAGACTTTGGTGTTGGAGGAATAAGAACAATGTTCTTTTGCTAGATTTCACTTCTTGATGCAACTGGAGTGTAACATTTGCCACTTTAAGTTAGATGGCTTACCTTTAAGAGGTTAATGTTTTGCTTGTTGACTAGATTCATTAATGATTAAAGTTTTACTTTGGTATTTCCAGGGAACAACCTCTTCCTTATAAGGGAAATGGGATGGAAGATAATCAATCGTCTTTGGCGGAGGTTGAATAGGGGCAGCTTTACACTTAGTCAACTGTTAAATAAAACCAATGGCTTTCTAACCCTATAAGAAGGATTACTCCTATCTTTTTCCATGGTGTTGATAGATGATATTGCATTTGCTAACTGGGTATATGAGGCTTGCTTTTTATCTCAGAATTCAATGCTGCCTTTATTCATCATTCTTTGAACCATAGTACGAAACTCTTTACACATTTAAAGAATGTGCCCATAAACGGTATAGAAAACATAAAAGTCATTGGTTCTTTTTTCTATTTTTTTGGCTTTGTTAACTAAATCAGCTTGTACTAGGATTTACCAAACCAGATTCATTGGTGTCTTAACCTCATTTATGTTTTTTATGATCTCATAGCTATCTTCAATAGTCACTCCTTTCGCATCTGAGTTAGTATAAGCTTGAGATGACCTAGTTCTAACATTAGATTTCAACCATTATTTACCCTTAACCTTTTCTTTTCTTTTGCCTTTAAAAGTATTCCTATTGTTTGAGTTACTTTTTATGGCCTCATTGGTCACTCTAAACAATATGACTACATCTATAAAGTTTCTTAGGATGCTCTTTACTATTTTCTCATAATAAAAGGCTTGTAATATGTTGACAAGCCTAAAAGTTATCTCTTTCACTATCAATACAACGTGAATCTAGGTGGCTTTTTCTATCCACCTCAGAGTGTAATACTTGAAGCTTTCATTAGCTTTTTTTCCATGCTTATGAAAGAGAAACAATTTAAAACCCAATCGATGGTAGGTCTCTCCTCATCTATGGCATTAATAGATAGACTGGCATTTTTGTCCCACTCTTCATAGAACTTGATTTTAGATTGGTCCATTATCCCTTGGACCATCTCTAGGAAAAATGAACAGTGTTATAAAATGTGCCCTCGACTACAGTGGTAGTAAAATGGTTCAGTGGTTTTATTACCTTGATTTTCAACACACATCACTATTGCAGTCTTTACAAAAGTCTACCATACCTTGCTCATTGATGTCTTAACTTTGCTAATGCTTGTTTTGACATCACAACCTTTCCCATCAATCATGACATTCACTCTTGGCTCTATATGGTTAAGAGATGGATTAGCTCTAGCATTAGGTCCAGGCCCTTGTTCGACCTTGATCACACATTTTTTTCTAGGCTTTGCACTTTTCTTTTGAACTAGGTGCAATTTTCAATAGAGTGAACTTATGGTCTGGCATGGTACCTAAATAGGCATTCTTATCATACCACTTAGGATACAGTGATGATCTTTGAGTTTATGAATATAGGGGCCTCTAGCTAACCTACTAATAGATAAGAGTAAATCTCTTTGTAGAAGTCAAGAAGTGGCTTAAAGTGTTCCCTTTCCTAAGGTGCTTATTGATTATTTAGAGCTCTTGTGTTGTTCACGTTATGGGGTTGTGTAGTCTGAGTAATGTTTTAAACATGATTTGACATAAAACTCATTATTGAAGCAAATTCCAACAGATGAACTAGTTATGGCACCGGAGAGTAGGGGTTAAAACCCAAGTATAGCATGTTTGGGAAATATATACACTATGTTGGATATGGATTTTGAATGAATTTAGTAGGACTTTTGCTAATAGCATTCATCTCTTTCTCCTTACCCTTGGTCATTAACTTTTTACTTGACCCAAATGATTTTCCAATGGATATCTTGCCACTTTTGATAGCATTATCAATCATTTCACTCGATAAAACCATATCAGCAAAATTATTCATGGTTTTCCTACCAATCTACCATAGTAATAAGCTCATAGGTTGTTAATAAACAGTAATCTCTTTTTCACCTAAAAAAAGGTGAACTTGAGCTGCTTCTTTTTTCCACTTCTGAGCATATTATCTAAAGCTCTTAGAGGCTTTTTTCCATGTTCATAAGTGAAAGAAGATCCGAGGCCCATAGGGATACACACTTATATTAATCAAGGAAAGCATAAGCTAAATTTACCTATGTTTGAATTCTTACCGGATCTATCCTATATACTAGCAAATGGTTGCCCTAGTTAGGCTATCTTGGAAGTAATGAATTAGTAGCTTCTCGTTGTCCTCGTATCCAACCATCTTGTGATAGTATATACGAAGGTGGGTAATAGGGTCTCTACTTTTTAAAATCTAGCATTTTGAATTTAAGCAAAATAATGAGATGAGAAACCACCCAAATATTTGGCACCTACAATCCCAAATTTGTCACTTTCTTCAATAACCTAAAGGCATTTTCTAGTGACTGACACTTGTTTAAGATCCTTTTCTAACAACTTGTTCACTTTTTTTTATTTTGTTTCCTTGCTAGGATATAGGATGATCGGTCTTATCAGTGAAGAGTTCCCACCTAAAAATCCTTGAACTAGATAGAGTACCATTGCTGGGTTAATGTAAATGAATAGTTAAGTTAATAGGATTGTCACTACTTGAGGATGTTGTTCCTGTGATGCCCCTTCTTGAATGTTGAAGGCTTCAATACTACCATTCAATTTACTTTGAGATTGACCGATTCTTTTCTCATGTAGATGATTCTTGTTTACCCTTTGTCTTTCAAAGCCTCGAAAAATAGCTTTGTTAATTCTGCAATCTGAGCTTGGAATTCCTTGTTTTTACAAAGTGATTACACTTACGACTCTTTATACATGAGCATAAATCTTTCGATGCTGGCTTGGTGGTTTTTCCATGGTTTTTTTATGATTATGTGTGTTATATTGATGACAAACTATAGGTTTAATGTTTTAAGGCACTTTTATTTTAGATTATTACGATATTAGACTTTTATAATGTGTCACCGGTATTTTTAATAAGATGACGAAGAGTATGCAGTCATGATAACTAATGACATAAAAGAGTAAAGCAATAAAGCAAATGCAAGAGGGACAATTGGATTAGGGGAAAGCTTCACCAATAGCATCTTCTTTTAAAGCAATAAAATATCCCAACCACACTTGAATACATTTGGAAATGCCTTACATGGTTACATTGCTTGATCACATATTCCAAGAAATGCAATAGTTCTGGTGCATGGGTTTCGATGGGCAGGATGTCACATGTCAAGGATCGAGCCATGACCATCATATCAACCTCTAACTGGGCCACCTAAATCTACTCGATAAGATAATAGTGGTGGTCCTGATAATTTTGACGTGACTAATCAACTATCTCTAGCCACTTTTGCTCTCGTCGTTTGAAGGCTCCTACTAATTCATCAACCTGACCTTGACAAGCTTGTAAGGAATGCTATAAATCTTGAATTCTAAGTGTTAGAATCTCATTCTTGACCTAGTTTGCTCTTAAATCCCAAACTCGAGCTTCTAGATGTCTATTTTTTCTTTGATAAACGAATATGAGAGCATAGGTTCTAATAACCTTTTTCTTGTTGACCTTGGCATCTTCTTTCCATTGATGTAACTCTTCTTTTAGGGTAGTAATTTCTATCTTCCACTTAATTGATGACTTACCAAAGTGCTGAGACTTGCTTGCTTTACTAAGTGCCATGTAGTCTTTTGTTAGACTCCCAAAATCCTCTTTGAAATGGTTTTTCTCTTTATCAACCTAATTCATTTCACTATTCTTAAGCTAGAGGTCTATTTTGGATTAACTTTTTTCTTCTTTTAAATGAGTGATTTCATTGGTGAAGGTTGCCTTTTTCTATTCGAACTCACGTAATTGATACTTATGATGTTTTTAAACTGGACAAGGGTCAGGCATTATTGATATGACAAATTCTCTACTCATCATATCCTAAACTCATACTACTTCCTCTCTAATACCTCTCCATACAATAGCTTTGTCTTCAAGCCTGGAAGGCTAGCTGAACTTTTGACTTACAATCAGGCTCACAATAATTGAAATCCCACTATTCTAAGTCTTGGATGAAGGGAATGAATTGTTAGCATTAAAATTGTCATAGGAATAGGATGGATGCTTAGCTACAACTTCTTCATAATCCCATAAATGTCACATAACTATAATTTTTGCATTGGCTTATGCTTGTCTGTAGTGAAAACCAAGAAGCTTTCCATAACACTTCTTCCCTTCTGAGATTTTAGAATTATTAGACCCATTGCTCCTTAGACTTGTCTTAGGGCCATTCTTTCTCAAGGACCTTAGAGATAAGGCTAAAGTTAGGCAAGAATTGTTTGACATTCTTTTTGCTTTAAGGCAAAAGTGGCTAACAAGCCAAATATGAAAAAGTGGTATGCATCCGATTAAGTAAGCCATGCCCATTTTCTTGCAAAATTTGAGACTTGAATAGTTTTAGCAATGATGATGGTTGTGGGATTGATGTTGCAGCATAATTGAGGAAAAAGATCTACCATTGTCCCTTCATCATAGCCTAATGATTTTGAAAATATGACCAGACCATATATCACTAGTGCATAAATATCTTGAATTTTTTAGATATCAACAATATTCAACATTTTTTCTTTCAAGCTGGCCCATGAGATACGCTCACCGTTCTCCTCTAGGATATTATTGCCCTAAGAATCTAAGCTAATCTTTTCTTAAATGTTAGAGGTTGCAAGACTTTACAATATATTCTATCCGTCTTGGCCCTCTTAATGTTGAATAATTCGGTATACTCATTGACTATGGGAACCGAATCCTCGCAATTGAAAGTGAATCATCGATATATCGATTTAGAACAGAGATGCTACTCGTAACAAGCTAGCATCCAAATGGATCTGGATTAAAAGGGCTATATCTCTGTACCTCTTTGTGAATGATTCCCTCTCGGTATTGTTCCAGCTAATCTATATATGTTCAAATCTTGCTAATTGTTCGAATGGTACACTATATTGACCCTTTCATGTGTCTTCGAGACATACTTGAGCTTGAGGACATCCTTATCTTCATGCTATCGGTGCTACAACTATGCTCGAACTTCTTCAAAAGGCTTTAGATCAAAAGTGGATTATTGTTCCATGATAAACACCTATTACTAAACACTGAACCATTGGCCAATTGTCCCATAATGCTGATGATTATGATAAAATGATGCATGCATCAAACAACAAAGCAAATAGGAGATGAGTTAGTGACCATACAAAATAGTAACCATAAGAATAAGGGAATAAAAGAATAGTAACAAATATGCATCATAAATTGCCTTGACCATAGGTGATACAAATATCCAGGGGCAGACATGACAATTGTGAATGTTGTGATACTAAACTTAAAGTATAACGACATCTCGAAGTTTAAAACATGCCCTTAATGAAGAGATACGATATCTTATAAGGACAAAAATCAACCAACTAAGTGGTGACATTCGGTCATCACCCCCTATGGAGGGTACATGTTAACCCATCATTTGGATAGCATAGTGGCTTGTCCAAGTCAAATATGACTTTTCAAGATGTCATGGGGCATTATAGGCGATGGCATTTGCTTACCATCACCTATTTATTGAAGAAGGATAGCCATCTAGCATAAAGTCATGCCCTAAAAAATGATCATGAAATAAAATGACAAATGTAAGTGATAATGTTCATCCATCATCATCTACGTAAATATGGTATATAGAGCAACATTAAGAAGCGTTTCCACAAGCAACCCTACTTTTTTAGTTATCTAAGAAGGATCTGCTATGGTTTGACATGGTTTGGCTCGCAACCAACTAAGTGGTGACATTTGTTCATCACCCCCTATGGAAGGTACATGTTAAACCATCATTTGGATAACATAATGGCTTATCCAAGTCAGAAATGACTCTTTCAAGATGTCATGGGGCATTGTAAGCAATGGCATTCGCTTACCATCACCTACTTATTAAAGAAGGCTATCCATCTAGCATAAAGTCATGCCCTAAAAAATGATCATGAAATATAATGACAAATGTGAGTGACAATGTTCGTCCATCATTGCCTGCATAAACATGGTATATAGAGTAAAATTAAGAAGCGTTTCCTTCAGTAACCTTATTTTTCAAGTAATCTAACAAGGATCCACTATGGTTTGACATGGTTCAGCTCGTAGGGTTCAATATATGAGTTTAAGTTGATGCTTATATTGGCATCTGAGTCGCTCATCCATCTAATAAAGATAGTTGAGGCACCTCAATCCTAGGTTGATCACGAGTTTGATGGAATGGGTTTAATTTGATAGATGTATTTCTCGATGCAGCATAATAAACATAGCTAATTTACACCCCGAAAGGTCTAGCCATGTCGATGAGAAAGGGTATTCACAAAGGCAAAAAATCGGGTTAATTTTAATTCTAAAATAGGGGATGAGACCGTATTATCTACTTTCCTAAATTTATTCTAGGTAAATTTCAAGGCTTTATAGGGTGAACAAGATACCATTGGAAAAGTAACTTAATGAGGATTAATATTAAAAAATTTCAAAAATCTGAGAAAATCAATTTCTTGAGAAAATTAATTTTTAAAATTAGGTTTGTTTCAACACTAGCAATATATGTAAGAGAAAAGGTGTACTGGACTTTGGAAAATTGCATTGGACTCATTTGACATCATTAAATCACAAATGATCCCTTTGGAAAAGGAATTTCACAAATATTTTAGAAAAAAAATTTAAAAAATTTACAAAAATCATTAGTGGGCCAAAATAGCCCAAATAGAATGTAGATTACTGGTTCTAGGTGTTCCAGACAGCAAAGGTTCAAAAAATCAAAACTTCCTATTCCAAAATAATCCAGTTGCAAATAAGAATTGCTAGAAAGGTAATTCAATGTTCTTTGAAGCAAAAATATCAAACAATTCCAAAAAAATGTGTTTGTCCTTGAAAATAATTTTTTCAATGGTAGGCACAGTGCAACCAAAGCAAAAATGGGAAAGTTTTTAGGTAATTTTGGGTTTCTTAGGACTAAACTCGAGCCAAAGACATCCAAACATACGTGATAAAAAAAAGGTGACATAGGTGTTGCAAATTCATTCTATAATCCAGATTAGTTTGGAACAATAAAACAACCCATTGACTATGCCATAAATGAGGGTACTAAACTCAAGATCAAGGCTCAATATATTTACCAAAAAAAAAAGGGGCATTTTCCAAGAAAATAGCATTTATTATTCAACGATGAATCCAAGCCTAGAAAGTTTGATTTGTCTTTAAGATTGGAGGACAATTTAATGAAAGCATTAAATCCATGCTAGTCTCCATCTATTAGAGGAAGCATAGATCTAACTTGGAGGTTTTTGAAAATCAAATTTTTACAACTAACAGGCTAGCATTTTGACAAAGAAGTTATAAATGAGGTACAACATATATATAATAGTGAACATGGACAACGTATTCAAACAGACAAAGATGATATTTTAACAATGGAAAAGGTGGCAAAAGTGTAAGACGATAACAAGTAAGATGCATAAGAATGTTAGCCTTATAAATGACATCCAAAGTCAAGTTATAGAAGATGCTACAATCATGTTTAACCAAAAGAAAGAATGCTGGAATGTTCAAGATGATATTTTTGTTTCATGAAGCATATCAAGATGTAGGAAATGCATGAATATGCTCAATACTGTTAGGTTGAAGATTTAAACATGTGTTGAGTATGTTAAAATGAATAAAACAAGACAAAGATGCATGAGCATGGTATGTTGAGCATCCAACAACAGTAAAACATCAAAAAGATTATCAAAATCCTAGGACTACCATAACCA